>JAXFYN010000215.1:0-290984 GCA_036172215.1 Camellia granthamiana
TGGGATACCAGTAATTGTTCCAGCAACCAGTTATATTCCATCATCGCCCTCCGACGCCCATTTTTCTCACTTCAAAGCCAATGTTGACCACCCTAGGGCCACTTTCCTCAACCCTAACCCCCATATTTGTGATGTACACATCTGGGAGGCCACCAATATTTGGTGGCTGGCCAGTAATTCCCTTTGAACCTTTTGAACCCCTTTGAAAAATGGGTTATTCTCTCTCCTGTTTTACTGTTGCAATTTTTTGACCACAGGGTTGTGGTGAGAACACCTGGGAGGCCACCAATTTGTGGTGGCCGGCCACTAATTACACTTGACTTGTTTGACCCCTGGCCTGCCAGCCATGGGGAGAGCCGGCCGGCCACCTGCAGTCCTAATATCTGGCCGGCCAGCATCCTTACACCTGGCACATCACAGAAATACACTTTGTTTCCCCCCAAATTCTGTATCCGGGGGGGCAACTTTTGGAGGGAAACTTGGAGTGATTTCCCTCCCTTTTTTTCCCTCTCTTTCTCCCCCTCTTTGGCCTATATAACCAGCACCCCAGGTCTAGTTTTGGGGTTGGAAAAATTTGCCTTAAGCTTGCATTACACCCCTCCCTCTTCCTCTCTTCCAAACACTCAAATTTCTCAAGTCTCACACCCCTTTTTCACACCATCACCTAGCACCACACCACCATCTCCATTCCATCAGCTAAGAGGGTCTTCTCAGAGGCTAGGAGGCAGCTTTTCTTGGTCCAAGAGGCAGCAAGGGATTGGTCTACAAGGGTGAGCACTATTTCCCCATTTTTGAGCTTATTTTGCACAATTTCTTAGCCCTTCTTGCTTGTACATTTGAGCTTCAGACATAACTGAAAGTAATGTTTTTTTGAGCTTTATTTCATGTTTCATGAAGGGCCTCTCACTGTTTGAGGCCCCCATTTTGCACTTGCTTCATTATCCCTCTTGTATGCCTATTTCTTGTGTAGCATTTTAGGCTTATGTGTAATCTGTTTTGAAGCATATTGTAAACTGTAAATAGACTTATTTTGAGCCCTTCTTCAATATTGTAGAAGGGCTCATCACTTTTTGAGTCCTCCATGTGCTACTTGCTTTGATATCCATATTTTAGCCCCATTTTTGCATGATTTATTAGCCTATTGAGCTTCTGTTTTTGGACCTTGGTCCGAACTGAAAATGACATTTTTTTGACCCCCTCTCCATGTTTCATTAAGGGTATATTGCTGTTTGGAGTATAATTTGTATACTTTGTGTTGTAGCCTCTCTTTTAGGCCATATCTTGCATTGCATTTTGAGCACAGTTTTACACTGTTTTGGGCTCGGCCATTAACTGTAGAAAGTCATATTTTGGGCCCCTCTTCAACATTGTTGAAGGGCCCTTACCTGTTTGGGACCAGCATGTATCAGTTGCTTCTTTATCTCCATTTTGGCCCTTATTTTGCATAGCATTTTGAGCATACTTGTATCTGTTTTTGGGGTTTGTCATAAAATGTAAAACATTATATTTTTGGCCCATCTTAAATATTGTAGAAGGCCCCTTCTCTGTTCGGGGCCAGCATCTGTGAGTTGCTTCAATATCTTGCTTTCGGAGCCATTTTTGTATGCTAGCTTAGCCCCATTTGTGCTCACTGTTTGGCCTTGCTTTAAACTGTAAACATGCTTTTTTTGGGGCTGCCTTGCTTCTGTCTTTATACTTCATGTTCAAATTATGCATGCAGTGCATAGCTATAGGCCATTTCATGCGCTAAATTTCATGTTTCGGGACTCGTTCTATGCATTGGGTACCATTTCACCATGTTTCGGGACTGTTTTGCATCTCATTTTGCCTCTGAAATTTGCATGCTAGTATGCCATTTTCCATGTTTTGCCATGTCTTGTTAGAGTGGCATTCCGTGCCTTAGGGTCGGTCCTCAGTTTGTGTGCACGTGTGCACGCATTTCGAGTGTCTCATTTTCATTTGATGGCCTCTTATGTGAGTGTGGTTGAGGTCCACTCATGTTGGTGTAAGTCCATTATGCATTGTGTATGCCATTTCATTCCATAGCATTGTGTATGCTAGGCTGTATATTAGTGCATTGTGTATGCCATGTTACCTCGTGCATCGCGTATGCCATTTTCAGTGCTCATAGCCTGACTTGCATGATTTTAAATCAGAAAATCGAACAAGCATGTTAATCTAACTCTCATTTTGGTCAAAATTGTTTTAGTAGAAAGCCAAAAACGAAAAAATAGTCAAAATGATGAACTAGGGGCACAGTTGAGTCAAGTGTTCTGTCTTTTCCCCTTTGTCAAAATACTTGCTAGAAAAGGCACTCCACTTGCCGGAAAGGGCACCGTATTTGCCAGAAAAGGGCACAACAAAGGGCTGAAAGCTCTCTCACCCTCCGAACAACGAGGTATCAAGCCAAGTGCGAAGCACAAACAAGAATAGATCAAGATGTTCCACTTCCTCATCTGGACATATCTGATCGCGTCCAAACTCCCCGACAGAGCATCGTCAACCGAGGTCAGCTGCAGATTTGCTACACACCCAGTTGTAGCACAGCCCCTTTATGGGAGAAACTCACTAGCTGCGCGTAGAAGAAGAAGAATCTAGCAGAATGCTAGGGGCACGAGCCCACAACTTGTTGTTTATCCGTCAACCACCCAGGGGAGGGATTGAAAAATGAGAGATTGAAGAATAGAGAGATGTGTGATGAGAGAAAAAGTGAGAAAAGGGCTTTTTTAGAAAAACAGAGCTTGAGGGCCGAGTGATGTGAGAACCACAAATGAGAAAGGGTGGGAAACACTACCCGGTGAAACAGGCTCCCTGTGCACATCTGAGTGTCGTGTCTTTTTGTTTTATCTCGATTTTTGTTTTGAGTCGTTTCGAGTGTTACTCGATGTGTCTAGGTTGTGTGCCTTTTATTTCCTTGTTGAGTCGTTTTGCTGTCTTCAGTCATAGGCTCAATACCTGGTCGAAAACTCATCTCTCAATTTCAAAAAATCATCTTGCGCTCAGAGTGCTGTGCCATTCTCCACATTTGTGCAAAACAGTATTTGTTCTTTCATAAAACTGCAGGGTTCACCCCCGATAAGTGTGAATAGTAAAACAAGGCCCTATCTGAAGCTATGTGGGTTCCAGACTGCAAAGCAAAAGAAAAAAAAGAAGGGAAAATTTGGAGCATCTTAGCATGTTTCAGCTTCGGCAAATTCCGAGATTGTATTCCGGGTGTACCTCTTCAAGTCTTGCCAATGAGGTGCTTTCTAAAGCGCCGCTTTGTCCTTTTATTGCTTTCCTTAAACATCATGCATTGTAATGCATTGTACCTATCAAATTTCTTCCTCTGTCATGCACGATATTGTATGTACGGTTCATCCAAAGAAGTTCCATTTAAGATCATTCATTTAGTGTATCAATCACACTTCGTTCACTTAGTCTATCAATCACACTTCATTCATTTAGTGTATCAATCACACTTCGTTCACTTAGTGTATCAATCACACTTTATTCATTTAGTGTATCAATCACACTTCATTCATTTAGTGTATCAATCACACTTCATTCACTTAGTGTATCAATCACACTTCATTCATTTAGTGTATCAATCACACTTTATTCATTTAGTGTATCAATCACACTTCATTCATTTAGTGTATCAATCACACTTCATTCACTTAGTGTATCAATCACACTTCATTCATTTAGTGTATCAATCACACTTCATTCACTTTGTGTATCTATTACAGTCTCACTCATTTAGTGTATCAATCACACTTCATTTATTTTGTGTATCTATTACACACGTTCTCATTTTGTGTATCTACCACGCACATATTTACTCTTGTGTATCTGTCACACACCTTCTCATTTTCTGTATCTATCACATTTTATTTATTTAGTATATCAATCATACTTTGTTCACTAAGTGCATCTATCTCACTTTGTGTTCATCTTTAGTATATCTATCATATTTTGTTCACTAAGTGCATCTATCTCACTTTGTGTTCATCTTTAGTATATCAATCATACTTTGTTCACTAAGTGCATCTATCTCACTTTGTGTTCATCTTTAGTATATCAATCATACTTTGTTCACTAAGTGCATCTATCACACTTCGTGTTCACATTCAGTATATCCATCATACTTGTTCACTAAGTGCATCTATCTCACTTCGTGTTCGCCTTTAGTATATCCATCATACTTTGTTCACTAAGTGCATCTATCACACTTCGTGTTCACATTCAGTATATCCATCATACTTGTTCACTAAGTGCATCTATCACACTTCGTATTCACATTCAGTATATCCATCATACTTGTTCACTAAGTGCATCTATCACACTTCGTGTTCACATTCAGTATATCCATCATACTTGTTCACTAAGTGCATCTATCACACTTCGTATTCACATTCAGTATATCCATCATACTTGTTCACTAAGTGCATCTATCACACTTCGTGTTCACATTCAGTATATCCATCATACTTGTTCACTAAGTGCATCTATCACACTTCGTGTTCACATTTAGTATATTAATCATACCTTGTTCACTAAGTGCATCTATCACACTTCGTGTTCACCTTCAATATATCCATCATACTTGTTCACTAAGTGCATCTATCACACTTCGTGTTCACCTTCAGTATATCCATCATACTTGTTCACTAAGTGCATCTATCACACTTTGTGTTCACCTTCAGTATATCCATCATACTTGTTCACTAAGTGCATCTATCACACTTTGTGTTCACTTTTAGTATATCAATCATACTCCTGTTCACTAAGTGCATCCATCACACTTCGTGTTCACCTTTGGTATATCAATCATACTTGTTCACTAAGTGCATCTATCACACTTCGTGTTCACATTTAGTATATCAATCATACCTTGTTCACTAAGTGCATCGATCACACTTCGTGTTCACCTATTGTGTATCCATCACACTTGTTCACTTAGTGCATCTATCACACTTTGTGTTTGCCTTTTGTGTATCCATCACGCTTTGCTCACTTCATTCATCTTGTGTATCCATCACACTTTGCTTCATACAGTGTATCCATCACACACTTTTACTTTGTGTATCAATCACACGCTCGCTTTGCGTATCAATCACACACTTTCGCTTTGTGTATCAATCACACGCTTGCTTTGTGTATCAATCACACACTTTCTCTTTGTGCATCTATCACACTATGCTCATCTTGTGTATCCATCACACTGCGCTCACCTTGTGTGTCCATCACGTTTTGCTTCATATAGTGTATCCATCACACTCGCTTCACTTTGTGTATCTACCACACACGTTCACTTTTTGTATCTATCACATGCCCTCTTTGTGTATCCACCACACACATTTGCTTAGTATATCTATCACATATTTGCTTAGTGTATCCATCGCACTCGTTTTGCTTTGTGTATCTGTCACACTTTGCTTCACTTAGTGTATCAACCACACTTTATTCATATAGTGTATCCATCACACTCTCTTCACTTTTGTGTATCCATCACACATGTTTGTCCACTTAGGGTATCTATCACGCTTTGTTCACTTTTGTGTATCTAACGCACATGTTCGTGAGAATTGCATAATTCTCTTACATCCTTTCTGCATTGTAGTGTAGTTTGGTGTATGCTAGCTTAAAACTGTTGCACGTGTACTTCGTTATAGCTTTCTTTGCATGATCATAAGTTATGCTCGGCTTCTTGCATTTTCAGTTGCATTTTGCCCCTGCCTTCGGGCGCATACCTTGTTTGTCTTGCATGTTTGTCCAAGTCTTCGGCCTTGTCAAAAATGGGTCGCCTCTGGGCTTTGACATTCACTCCCGTCATTGTTATGACTTCCGAGTTCTGTCAAAGAGGGGCAACTGTAGACACCCCATTTTTGACCGTCCTCAAGACTTGGACGTCACCGTTTGAACACTCGGTGATTATCCATGTCTGTGTTCGTCTCGAGTTCTCGGAGGCCTTGGCAGTGTGCCTCGCCTCAGGACCTCTTGACTCGACTGCTTCGTGTTTGGTTTTGGCACCAAACACCTGTGTTTTTGCCTTGAAGGGTAGGGAATGGCTTGTTGGCCATCCTCACACCTCATCGGCCCTCCCCTATCATCACCGGCTGCACATGTTTGCCACCGGCCATGGTTTCTTAAAAATAATGGCCGGTCGGCATTATGTTTAGCCGACCGGCACTTTATTGTGCCGATGACCTCTTTGGTTGGCCGAGACCTCTTCTTGAGGGGAGTTTGAACCTTTTTGAACCCCCTGTTTTAGCTTCTTGAGGAAGCTTGACCCTTTTGAACCCTTGGTTCTAGCTTCTTGAGGAAGCTTGAATCTTTTGAACTCTTGGTTTAGCTTCTCCAAGAAGCTTGAACCTTTTGAACCCTTGGTTTTAGCTTCTTGAGGAAGCTTGAACCTTTTGAACCCTTGGTCTTTAGCTTCTTGAGGAAGCTTGAACCTTTTGAACCTTGGTTCTAGCTTCTCCAAGAAGCTTGAACCTTTTTAGCTTCTCCAAGAAGCTTGACCCTTTTTAGCTTCTTGGAGAAGCTTGCACCTTTCTAGCTTCCAAGAGAAGCTTGCACCTCTTGAACCTTTTGCCTAGCTTCTCCAAGAAGCTTGGCTCTTTTGTCTAGCTTCTCTAAGAAGCTTGGCCTTCTTGGCCTTTTTGCTCCAAGCTTCTAAGAGAAGCTTGACCCCTTTGACCCCTTTTTATGTTAGCTTCTCTTAGAAGCTTTGAACCATTGCCTTGTCTATATAAAGAGGGCCTCTCCACCCATTTCAAGGGTTAGAAAAATCTGATATATATCAATATATATCACTCCCTCTCTATCTCTCTCTCTCTCTCTCTCTCTCTCTCTCTACATTTGTATGTGTTAGAGTGCTCCAAAGTGAGGGATTCTTGGCCCCTTTGCACCACAACTCCTAACCACACCTCTCCACCACCAACCTAAGCTTCTTGGAGGGTCTTGAGAGGTCCTAAGGAGCTGCATTCTTGGTCCACAAGCTGCTGGAACCGCAGCCTTGAAGAAGTTCATCAAGGGTGAGTTTTTAAGTCTTAAATCACCCTTTCTTGCACACACTTTTATCCTGTCTTGAAGGCTGTTTTAGGCTTTGTCATAAACTAGAAAAAGTCTTGTTTTTGAGTTCTTTAAATAGTTGTTTAAGGTCACTTTGTCGTTTGGGATTGTTTGACCCCTCTTAGGCCTTGTTTGGCCCCATTTTGTGCTATTTTTGGTGAGCTCCGGGACCACCTTGTTTGAGCCTCCTCACCACTGAAATCTTGAGGGATTTCAGTGGTGAGGATGGTGGTTTAAGGTCCTAAGAAGGAGAAGGCCACCCCCTCTCCTTGTTGTCTTCAAAAAGTCCCATTTTTGCCTCATGTGTGAGCATCATTCTTAAGTGCATGTTGGCCATGTATTAAGTGTTGTTTGGTAGTATTTTGCCATGTATTACCTCTATTTTTACTTGGTTTAGACACACCATGCATGCTTAGCATACTTGTCTTGTAATGCCATGAAATTGCCTTAACATGTATCTAGCATTTAGACCACTATGCTTACTTGTTTTGGCTTAGCTTTGTGAAGATTTTATGCTTGTTTTGACATGCTTAAGGACTGTTTTAGGTCATTTGAGTCATCCATGCTTTGCTTTGTATAGCTACCATGCAACATTTCTTGTATACCTTAAGCATTGACCCCTCTAGCATGCCATCCTTGCTTTGTTTTAGTGGTTTGGAACCATTTGTCATGCCATTTCAATCCTCATGGTGTGCCAATATGCTTGCATTTGATGTCTCTTTAATGCTTTATAAGGTTGTCATCTTATGCTCCATGTTTGGCCTCTTTTGTATGCTTGTATGTTTAGACCATTTAGATGCCATCTAGGTGTGTCTTTGGTCTTGTTTAGATCTACATTGGGGCTGTTTGGGGTCCCCTTGGCCCTTTGGGGTTTGGTTGGCATGGCCATGGTTTGAGCCCTTTGATTGGTCTCAAGTTTTGGGCTTGTTTACATGCTTTGATTGCTTGGTTTAATTGGTTTGGCACCATATTCTTGCATGTTTTCAGAGTTTAATATGCATTCCATATGCCCATGTTGTCCCTCTTTTAAGTGTGCTTAAAAGTTATCTCTATGTGCCTAAGTGTTGGACATTGCATGCATGCCTATTTGTATGTGTTTTGGCCCTCATTTCCATGACATTTAACCACTGTTTTGGGCCTAGTATAGAGCTGCCCAAATTAGTTTAAATCCATGCTTGACATGTTGCTCAAATGTTGTTGCCTTGTTTCATGCCTTGCATGCTTGTTTGCTTAGGTTGTGTGCCTAGTGTGCATTACTTGCTTGCATGTTCATGTCGCATGTTTAGATTGCATGCTTAGGTGGCATTTGGCATGCATGCCTTGCCTCTTGATCAAGTGATAGAGGTTGGGCTTTATGTGTTTATTTGGTTTGCATGACATTTGAAATCAAAGTGCATACTTGGTTTCTTGGGCCATCACGCATTGAAATGCGCGATTGGTGGTCTGAGAATCAAGGACCATACCCCTTTGAGTCATAAACATGATAAGGGGTGTGGTTGGTGCACACATGTGCTTGAAATTCCATGCCATGCACTATCTGTCCTCTGTTGCTGTCAAAACTGTCTTCTGCAGGAATTGTTTGCCGACCGGCAGTATAGAGTGCCGACCGGCCATTTGTGTGTGGCCGATGATTTCATGAGCAGCCGATGGACATTTTACATGGCCGGTGGCCATTTCATCCAGCCGATGGTGTACAAAAGTATGCAATGAAGGCATCCTAGGACTTTGGCAGTCTTTGGATGGACAGGACAGCGAAAACAGAGGCAACAGTGGTATGGTGCGGGTTTTCCGGGCAAGACGGACTGAAGCATGCATCATTCGCGCATCCCGAGGCAGGGCTGTGGCCATCTCTATTTTGCATTTAATTTATTAATTAGATTAGAAATTCTGTAATAATTGATTTGTTCATTATTCGAACTGTATTATTCTTTTGGTCCCTCCGAGCGAGGGTAAATTTGTAATAAGTGTGTGTGGGTGTGTGTATGTCTTCCAACCCCCACTTCTTTCTTCCCTTTTATTTACCTGCTTATGATGGTAGAATAGGGCATATTTAAATCAGCATACCTTATGCAATGCATGCGTGCATCCATGCATTTGTTTACATGCATCGGGCTCGGTACATCACGCTAACTGCATTGTATTTCAATTTCCAAATTGAATACGTGCTATTTGTAGCATTCCATATGCCATGTTTAGGATAGCCGAGCCTGTCTAGATTACACTCTTGCTTGTGTTGCATTAGCCACTTAACATGAACTAGGATCATGCATATGATTACTAACTAGTTTCTGTTTTGGCTTGGAGTACTAGGTAAGTTTTTACGCTTTAGCATATCGCATGCATGTGAATGTTGCCATAACAGCATGATTACCATGAGGCTAGCTACTTATGTGATATAACTGCTTGAATGCCTGTGGATGGAGGTCAAATTACCTAGATTGGAATAATACATTAAAACTGCGAGTTTTAAGCCCGCTAGGTAGTGGCAAAACTGTCTTTTCCAAAGCCCACTTGAGGGTGGCAAAACTTGCATTTTAGCCTACTTGCGAGTAGCAAACCATTTTTAAAACAAACATAAAATGTTTTATTCCAATTCAGGCAATTTGGTCTATACTTGTTTACTGTGCGCATAACATAGTAATTCTAGGCTAATAACCGGTATAAGAACACATAAAGTTTTCAAAATTGGATATCACGGTTAGTAGAGGCTGGTCTTCGGACCGGGCGAAAGGGGGTGCTCATAGCTGACCTTCCCCGATCGTACCCAAGCTCCCGAGCCAAGACAACTTTGGTGATGACGGACACGTGGCCTTTGGCACCGAGTCAGGGTTTCCTAAATTTCCCCAAATAAAATATTTAGGTGGCGACTCTGTATCTGGCAAAGCAGTCCATGTTTGGCACTTCTTTCAAAATCAGTTTATCTTCAAAACGATTTGCCAGAGTTGGACTCTTTGGTTCAGATTACGAACCGCGACAAACAATTGAGTCCTTCGAACTGTAGAGACCCAATATTGAACCAGAACGGGGACGTCTACAGTGGCACGAGGATCAAGACATGCATACATTTGTGAAAATACATTGCTATGCCCCTTTCCTGCTCTCTGTTGTAGCAAAATCAAGAATCAGCAGTCTTCCGAGGCTTGGCGCGCTTTCCAAAAAACCATTGTAAAACAGAGGCTAATTGGGGCATCCCAGTGGATTTCCGCGCAAAGGCAACCCCGAACATGCATCATTCATCATCCGGAGCAGAGTCAAGACAGTCCCTGGCTTGCATGCCAGTTTATTATTTTTCTTAGTTGATTTGTAAATTAATTAGGGATTTGTACATATTTGGACTGTATTATTTGGACTGTACTATTCATTTGGACCCTCTGTGCGAGGGCATAATTGTAATAAGTGTGCGTGTGTGTGATGTATGTCTTCCAACTCCACGTCTTTCTTCCCTTTTATTTACCTGCTTATGATGGTTAGATTAGGGCATGTTTCAATTAGCATACAGTATGATAGCATGTTTGCATTCATTCATCTGTTTTGCACGCACCGGGCTCGGCGCATCATACTAACTGCATTGTATTTCAATTCTAAGTTGAATACATGTTAGCTGAAGCATTCCATATGCCATGTTTAGAATAGCCGAGCTTGCTATAGTTGCATTTTTGGCATGTGTTGCATTAGACATTTCTGTATACTTAGGATCATGCATGGATTTCTAATCGGTTTATGTTTTGGCTTGGAGTACTCGGTGAGTTTTATGCTTTAGCATCCTTGCATGTGTGTGAGTGACTGCCATGATAGCATGCTTACCATGAGGCTAACTGCTTATGTGATATACCTGCTTGGATGCCTGTGGGTGGAGGTTGGGTTATTTGGATAGGAACAATTCATCAAATGTTTGTTTTAAGCCCACTAGACAGTGGCAAAACCATCTTTTCTAAGCCCACCTGAGGGTGGCAAAATCTGCATTTTAAGCCTACCTGCGGGTAGCAAACCATCTTTCAAAAACAAACATGAAATATTTTGTTCCAATTCAGGCGATCCAGTCTATACTTGTATGCCGTGCGCATCACATAGTAACCTAGGCTAATAACCGGAATAAGAACACACAATGTTTTCAAAAATAGATATCATGGTTAGTAGAGGCCGGTCTTTGACCGAGCGAGCGGGGGTGCTCACGAAGTGACCTTCCCTAATCGTACCCAAGTTCCCGAACCGAGGCAACTTTGGTGATGACGGACACGTGGCCTTAGGCAAACGAGTCAGGGTTTCCTAAATTTTCCAAAAATAAAATATTTAGGTGGCAACTTTGTATCTGGCAAAGTAGTCCATGTTTGGCACTTCTTTTCTAAAAATCTGTTTTCTCAAAACGATTTGCCGGATTTGGACTCTTTGGTTCAAGATTAAGAACCGTGACACAAAATCGAGTCCGAGCTATAGCGAGGTCCCCCCCGCGGGCCTGTCTACCGTTTCTGGCGACTCTACTGGGGAGTTAGAGAACTTGACTCGAACTCATGATATCTTGTTTTGACTACACTTGTGTGTTTCTTTGCATTGCATTTGCATTGGTGTGCCTAGGACACCGTGTTTGCCATCTGCTATTCCTGAACGGTTTGCCGGAGGCTTGTCTTGTCAAGGCATGACCATAAGGCTGACCGGTTACGGGCTCTGCCAGTATGGGAACACAAACCCCGGTTTTACCAGGGCACCCTTTTTGACCATTCGACCTAGTGCATATCGAAATCCGTAGTGACCATTCCAAACTAGGACAGGTTGCTTACCCGATATAGGTTGTTTGAAACCGCTGCGTGCGTAGTGAAACCCTAGTTCCTGACAAAATAGGACAGGGAAACCCTACCTCTACCCCAACATAGGGGTGTTTTGGCTCTCACGTGCTTGTTATGTGCTTTAGAGTGCGTCTCTACAGGAATGCATGTATCAGTTTGCAAGTTTGGGCATCAGGCCTGCGGGCATCAGTCAATATTTGAGAATCGGTTATCTGCGGGTATCAGGTTCAGTCTTTGGGGAACAGTGATTCAGGGACAGTGATCAGTATTTGGGGACAGTTTATTTTCAGCTTATCAACCGTGTGTTGTATGCCTGACTGTGTGTTGTGTATTTATTTTAAGCTGTCATGCTCTTCATTTATCTGGTTATTTATTTCCTTTTCGCTTTATTTATCTTTTGCTAGGGGCAGTTTTAGCACCATTGCTTCCAACCCAGTAGATATTCCCCAAGCACTTTGGACATGAGGTCGCCGACTCAATCGATCTGAGGATCCGGTTGACGGACATCCAGTGTTCTATTCTTTACCCCCCGTTGTCAGGAGAAAGCCAAGGAAGCGCAGTGTGTCAGAACAGAGGTTGCCAGAACAGTGGGTTACTCCATCGGAGGATAGTAGGATTGAGGTCCCAATTGTTGCTATCGAGATAGATCTACCGGTCAGTCAGATGGATAAGCAAAATACGTCAGGGGTGGAAGCACTAATGTGCCAAATGCAGGAGAGCATGAGACAGATGCAAGAGGACGCTGCCCGCCAAGCAGAGTTCTCCAAGCAACAAGCTACAATCATGGCCCAGCAGGCCGAGCTAATCACTAGACTGCAACAGCAGAATGCGGCATCTGCTTCACATCAGGTTCCTCCTCCACCAAGGCCCCCATTACCCGAGCAGGCTCCTACTGTTCAGAATGCTCTGCCAAACACCCAGAACACCGTGCCAAATGTCCAGAATATCCAAGAGGACACAAACCTTCCAACGGGGCCAGCTCCGCCCCCGCTTCCGCCTCAACTGTCCAAGACTCATACACCCAACCACCCGGACTCTCCCTTTGAGTTCGAAATGGACCATACAGCCCTAAAACTGAGCAAGCTTGAGAAGCTTTTCAAGAAATCACAAGGGGTAAAGGCCATTCCGGACATCGAGGACGGATACACCGACGTGGCCGTGACATTGCCCGATAGGTTCAAGATGCCACAAATTGACCGCTTCGACGGGTCCGGGGACCCCATGGTCCATCTTCGGCTATTCTAAGACATTCTGCGGCCAATGGGCCTAACCCGACCACAAAAGCTTTCTCTGTTCGGCCGAACTTTGTCGGGTGTGGCCGCCATCTGGTACACGAAGTTGGAAGACGAGGTCAAAAGAAGTTAGGATGAGATGGCTAAGGCCTTTGTCGCACAATACTCGTACAATACCCAGATCGAGATTACAACTCGTGATCTCGAAACGACGAGGCAGGAACCCAAGGAGACTTTCTCAGACTTCGTAACTCGTTGGAGGGCAAAGGCATCGATGATGACTTTGAGGCCTACAGACAAAGATCAAATCAGGATGATTGTACGCAATCTCCAACCGAAATTGATGCAGAAGATGATCGTACTCCCCTTTCCCACCTTCTCAGATTTACATGAGATGGGGGTACAGATCGAGGATGCCATGAAACAAGGTCTGATCGACCAAGATAGGGAGCAACCCAGAAGGACTTTCAACCGTAACAACAACGCAGGCCCGAGTGGCGCTGCAACTGCACGAGCTTCAGAGGTGAGCATGGTCACCACCATTCCCCCTCCCCCAAGACCCATGGCAGCCACGCCTTTCTCTGGCGTATCTGGAAGCAATACCCAAAACACCAAATATCAACCCAGAGGCCAAAGAACCTTCACACCCCTATATATGCCCCTGTCCAAAGCTTTGGGGGTACTAATCAAGAAGAAACATTTGACGCCCCTAGAGCCGAGGCCACTACCAAATCCACTCCCTCCCTCTCATGACCCGGCAAAATACTGCACGTATCACCAACAGCACGGTCATGACACCGACCGTTGTTTCAGATTGCGTCATGAGATCTAGGATCTTATTGACAAGCAGGTGATCGCGCCTCCCGAAAAACCCAACGTCATGACAAATCCTCTCCCACCACATAACCAAGCCCCTCCTCCCAACAGAATCAACTTCATCCAAACTGGGGTCGTGTCTTACGATCCTAGTATCTATATCACCCCATCCCACCTATCTAAGCCGGAGGTAATCCTTCCTGTCTGCACTGACTTGTGCATGATGGACATCTCCACAACCCAATCTGAGCCAATGGTGGTGACCACCGAAGATGGGACAGGGCAGATTTCAGAGGAAAGGGGAGTTGCTGAGTCTGAGATTGAACAGTCTGGGAATCTTGCTGAAAGAGCCTACAATCCAAGTGAATACATCCAGTTAGTAGGCCAATCTGAGTTGAGTGTAGGGCTGCCAGAAAGAGCAGAATTATGTGTGATTCAGGGGGACAGATTTGAACGGGGAATGGATGATCTAACAGCTGTAGGAGAGGACCTTGCCAACCTCCAGTTCTTCAGCGACCAAGAATCAGGGGATGCGGCAATCAACTGGTTTGAATATGAGGAGTCGGCAGAAGTTACCGGATGGTTAGATGATCAACCAGACGTCGTAGAATTTCAACCAGAACAGGGCCCGGCAGGGGCAAGAGTATCAGTGGTGGCCGGAAGGGCCGAGAGTCAGAATACACTGCCGGAGAGCGCCGGCACTAAGAATTTCGCTCAAAACTTGGGGATTATAAATGCAGGGAGTATTGAACCACCAGCTGTACTGACGCAGTTGGAACAACAAAGATTTGAGGATTCCGAGAGAATCAGAAAAGCTAAGGCCCCTGTGGGGGCCGAGAGTGCTGTGTGCACGGGAACAGAAAATGCTGCGGGCATGAGAACTGAAGGTGCTGCGGGTACGATCATACCGGAGCCGAACAGGTGTCTGTCGGCTGCCGACGAAATGTGGTGGGAAGATGATGACTTATGTTTTTCCCACACAGATGAGGATTGGGGAAGTAATCAACCAGATGATACCTGGTATATTGACGAGGTCGCTCATATGACAAGAAGTGGGCAGTATTTCAAGCCCCAGCACTTGGACCAACCTGAGGCATCTGGGAAAGACAAGGAAGTTGAGAAACAGAGAGAGAAACAGATTGAAGAAGAAGCTGTGCTCAAGCAATTGAAGAAGATACAAGCAGACATCTCCATCTGGGGACTGCTTATGGCGTCGCGAGTACACAGACAGGCTGTCCTATCTGCTATGGACAAGGCCAAACTCTCTATAGATACTACACCAGAGCAGCTGGTTGGGTTGGTCTTTCCGGGAGGAGGTTCCCCGGCATTAACCTTTTCAGACAAAGAACTACCGCCTGAGGGCACAAATCATAACAAACCCCTCTACGTTTCCGAGGAATGTAGAGACAAGTGGATACCGGTGGTACTTGTTGATACCGGGTCCGCCATCAATGTCTGCCCAGCCAGAACAGCGTATGCAATCGGGTTGAAGCCCGCGGACTTCGTGCCGACTACTCAGGTGATCAGAGCATATGATAATACTAGCAGGGAAGTGATGGGGACTGTCAAAATTCAGACTTAGGTTGGTCCGGGACAACATAACATTGAATTTCATGTCTTGGACGTTCCCACAACCTTCAATCTACTCTTGGGGCGGCCGTGGTTGCACCAAGTAAAGGCAGTCTCTTCCACTCTACATCAGATGTTGAAGTACCCTCTCGGGAAGGGGGTGGCTATTGTCTTCGGGAATTCATCAATCCATCCGCCGCCAGAAGTGTCCACACCTGTCTTGGAAATCGAGCATGGCACAGAGGATGTTTTCTTACCAGGGTTCACTTTGGCTGAGGCCTAGGCGGTGCAGAATATTATGGCTGTGAATGAGGGAGTGTACGTCAGTGCTCAATCTGTCTACCTCATGAACAAGCTACAACACATCGCCGGGATGGGATTAGAAAGAAGCGACCGAAAAGGCGTTGCAGCATTGGCCGAAGTGCCACACAACCCTCATACCTTTGGCTTGGGTTATCTGCCCACCAAAGAGGACTGGGTGAAGAAGGGAAAAGAAATGGCCGGAAGAGCCAGAGCAAAGCAGGCTGGGAAGCCTTTTGAGTTAATGCATAGGCCCATTCAGGGTACCCTGAACGGACGCTTCGTCCGGGAGGGGGAGGACTTTCCATTTTGCGACTTCCCAGAGCCATGGCTAAACGCAGAGAAGAAGCGCGTGCCAGGTTTCGAGATCTTCTTCGACCTGCAACTATCCGGGGATGACGTTGCCACAGAGCAGACAGACCCATCAGCTGAAGTTGAGCAGTGTAAGGCAGTGGATCCTGAGGGCACAGAATTTGAAATGGGGGTAGCACTGGCATGTCTACTTTCTGATCCTCCGATCGACCATAAGTGCTTGGGGGATAACTTTTCGGTTTCCATGATTGGGGATGAAACGGCTGCGGGCCTACCAGCGACTATCTTGGATGCATCTATCGCACCCTCTCTCACTTGGCAATACGAGGAGGGATTTTTGTCCAGCAGCACCGGGTCAGGTAGTGAGCCGGAATCTGATTCCACTGAGTCTTGTGAGTCGGAATCAGGTTCCAGCTCGACTGAGTCTGAATTTGGTAATCCTGGGGATGATAACCCGGATACCACAGTCCTGTCTAGGTCGTCTTTTTCCTTTTCATTTGAGTCTGTTGTAAATGAATCGGACGATTTGGATGAGCTTAATGAGAATCAAGTAACTGTGGTTTCTGAGTACTTTTCTGTGCCCTTGATTTATTGCATTAATTCAAACTTTCAAAACTTTGATAAAAACGACGAGGACGAAGTTCCTCCGGTTTTGTAACGTTTAATTGAGCAAGAGCAAGAGAGATTTGTCAAACCTTTAATGGATGAAATCACTACCGTGAATATTGGTACTGAAGAGGACCCGCGGCTGGTCCAGATCGGGTCCACGTTGTCTTCGGAGGAACGCGAGCGCTTAGTCGCTTTATTAAAAGATTTCAAAGATGTTTTCGCGTGGTCCTACGAAGACATGCCTGGAATCGATCCTGAGATTGTACAGCATCGGATCCCCCTTGACCCCGAAGCCCGGCCTGTCAAACAGAAACTCAAGAGGATCCGCCCGGACTGGGCTCTCAAGATTAAAGAAGAGGTCACCAAGCAAATCGACGCAGGCTTCCTGCTGGTATCAGAATATCCAACTTGGTTGGCCAACATTGTTCTGGTGCCGAAGAAAGATGGCAGGATCCGGGTATGTGTGGATTTCAGGGATTTGAACAGAGCTAGTCCGAAGGACGACTTTCCCCTACCATATATCGATGAGTTGGTGAATTTCACAGCAGGGCATGCTTTGCTCTCATTCATGGATGGCTTCTCAGGTTACAACCAGATAGTGATGGCGCCAGAAGACCAGGAAAAGACTGCATTCACCACCCCGTGGGGGACATACTGCTATAGAGTCATGCCATTTGGGTTGAAGAACGCTGGAGCTACTTATCAATGGGCCGCAACCACAATATTACACGACATGATCCACAAAGAGGTTGATGTGTACGTGGACGACATGATTGTCAAATCCAAAGAAAGAGAGGGCCACTACGCCGCCTTGCACAAGTTTTTTCAAAGGATCAGGGAATTCCGGTTACGGCTAAACCATCAGAAGTGTACATGTGGTGTTACAGCGGGAAAAATACTAGGGTTTCTGATTACACAAAGGGGCATCGAGGTCGACCCTTCCAAAATCAAGGCCATCTTAGAAATGCCACCACCAAGGACTGAAAAGGAGGTGCGAGGCTTTCTGGGTAAAGTGCAATTCATAAGACGGTTTATCTCAAAATTAACCTTGACTTGTGAACCACTTTTTGGCCTCCTCAAGAAAGGAAAGAAGTTCCAATGGGACGGCCGATGTCAAGCTGCATTTGAACAGATTAAAGAATATTTACAGAACCCGCCCGTGTTGTCACCGCTAGAACCAGGGAAACCATTGATTTTGTATCTATCAGTAACTGAAACCACAATGGACTGCATGCTTGCACAAGAATCAGAAGACAAGGTGGAGAAAGCCATCTACTATCTAAGCAAGAAGATGCTAGAGTACGAAACCCGCTACACTCCGCTGGAAAAGGCTTGCTTAGCTTTGGTATGGGCTACCAGGAAGCTGCGGTACTACCTGTTAGCTCACTCTGTAATGTTGGTTTCACGACTTGATCCCATCAAATATCTTTTCGAGAAACCAGCACTTACAGGTAGGCTAGCTCGTTGGTTGTTGTTGCTCTCCGAATTTGATCTAAAGTATGTAACACGCAAGTCGGTCAAAGGAAGAGCAGTGGCAGAGTTCTTAGCCGACCATCCAGTGGAAGAGGGTGAAGCAGTCGAGTACTTATTCCCAGATGAGGCCATTTTACATATCGACGACGAAACTTGGACGATGTATTTTGACGGAGCGTCAAATCAATACGGGTATGGGATAGGAGTGTTGCTGATAGCACCCGACAATTCCCGTATCCCTCTAGCCTTCAAACTCCGATTCAAAGTCTCGAACAACGAAGCAGAATATAAGGCATGCATTGCTGGTCTAGAAGCAGCCCTAGAACTAGGGGCAAGACGGCTGGACGTCATTGGGGACTCGAACCTTGTTGTGTCTCAAGCTAAAGGAGACTGGAAAGTAAAAGAGGAAAAGATGATGATGTATCACCAGACCTTGGACTTGCTGATTCCTCGGTTTGAGAAGCTAAGTTTTACTCATCTACTAAGAGAGAACAACAGGTTCGCAGATTCTTTAGCAACTCTATCTTCTATGATAGACATCCCGTGTGGAGTCCGGATGCGTCCAGTCATCATCGACCAGAAATTTGCACCTGCTTACGAGTCGATTGCCGCTATAGATGAAGTTCAGGATGAAAACCCCTGGTATTACGACATCTGGAACTTCTTGGAGGAAGAAGCATACCCGCCAGGGGTAAATGCCAAAGACAAAAGGGCAATCAGGAGAATGGCCGTTCAGTTCATCATCTGCGGGGGTAAACTGTATAAAAGGGGTCATCTGGGAATGCATAAACTGTGCGTTGATGCCGAAGAGTCAAAGCGTCTGATGGAAGCCATCCACGGGGGAGAATGTGGTGCGCACATGAATGGGGTAATGTTGGCACGGAAGATCCTCAGACAGGGTTATTACTGGTCCACCATGGAGGAGGATTGTATTGGTTTCGTCCGGCGATGCCACAAATGTCAGATTCATTCAAATCGCATGAACATTCCGCTGTCAAAGCTGTACAACATGACTTTGCCATGGCCATTTTCAGTCTGGGGAATTGATGTAATCGGAGCTGTCATGCCGAAGGGATCGAATGGGCATGAGTTCATCTTGGTAGCGATAGATTATTTCACAAAGTGGGTTGAGGCCCAATCTTATGCGGTGTTGAAGGCTTCGCACGTCGCGAAATTTATCAGAAACAACATCATCTGTCGCTACGGGGTCCCAAACGAAATAATTTCAGACAATGGTTCCCACTTCAAGAAGGAGGTGATTGACTTGTTGGAGAAATACAATGTGGCTTTTCATAAGTCGTCTACCTATCGGCCGCAAACCAATGGAGCGGTTGAGGCCGCCAACAAGAATATCAAGCACATACTGCAGAAGATGGTGGAAACCTACCGGGACTGGCCAGATAAGCTGTCGT
Source organism: Camellia granthamiana (assembly GCA_036172215.1). Lineage (NCBI taxonomy): Eukaryota > Viridiplantae > Streptophyta > Magnoliopsida > Ericales > Theaceae > Camellia > Camellia granthamiana. Next base: position 19,564 of record JAXFYN010000215.1, read on the forward strand.
TCGCTCTGTGGGGCTGCCGTTCGCTCTGTGGGGCTATTGGGGCGACTCCGTACTCATTGGTTTATGGGATGGAGGCCGTTCTGCCTATTGAGATTAAGGTCCCATTATTACAAGTATTGGCTGAGTGCCAGATAGCCGAAGCGGATTGGCAGCAGAGCAGATTTGAGGAACTCATGCTCTTCGATGAAAGAAGGCTGAAAGCATTGTACCATGTCCAAGGTTATCAACGCAGAATTGCCCGGGCTTTCAACAAGAAGGTTAAGTCTAGGGATTTAAAAGAAGGAGATTTGGTGCTCAAGGACAACCGAGCTCCCATCCACGACCCAAGGGGCAAGTTCAGACCCAATTGGACTGGTCCCTACATCATCAAGTCAATCTGGTCAGGGGGAGCTGTGGTTCTGATGGATCTAGATGGCTTGGAGTTCTCACAACCGATCAATATGGACAAGTTGAAGAAATATTACTCCTGAGAGGCTCACTAGGCCGAAAACCTGAAAGGGCGACCTAGGCAGAACTCAGAGCACGGAAAATTTGAAATCATAAAAACTGAGCTCGCAAGGTTGAAAACCCGCAAAGGGCGGCCTTGGCAAAAGTTAGAGAGCAAAAGGAGAGTAAAAAATACCCTAGCGAACCTGAGCCTGAACTACGTAAGGCTTGATTCCCATCTTTGGGATACGTAGGCAACTTCACCCTGAAGTTCAGCCATAAACTTTTCCCTGATCAACTTTGTCCATTTTGATCATCTCAGTCATCTTTATCCATCAGCATTCATCACGATCTCCGGTACAGTGCTATTCAGACTAGGGGCAACTTTCCGTTGCCACACAGTGCCGCAGTGCTATTCAGACTAGGGGCAACTTTCCGTTGCCACACAGTGCCGCAGTACTATTCAGACTAGGGGCAACTTTCCAGTTGCTAGGATCCGGGATTGTGCATCTCAGTGACAGATTTCAAGCGTGTCCAGTTCTGATCCATATCGAAAATAGTTTTGAAAAGTTTTAATAAAAGTGGACTTTGTTCAAATTAATCTTTTACAACTAAGACCATTTTTGGACCAAAGTGGAAAACTTTCAGTACCACAACTTTCAATTTCATTGATTTCAAAACAAAGTTCTCTCGCTCTTGCATACAATTGGAGTTGCTTTTTTTTTATTACACTCATAAAGAAAACTTGAAAGTACTGATAAAGCAATAAGTCTGGGGCATAGTCAAGTCAGGTGTCCCTGCGCCCCCTCCCGGAGCTAGTCGAAGCCTCTGACGCCAAGCTAGGCCCAATCTGTGCCTCTTCATTAAGCCAATCCCAGCACTCGTCAGACAAAGTGCAACTGAAAGTGGGAGCAGGGGCCAGGAGCTCTCTAGTCCTCCATGCTGTGGCATATCGGGCAAGCTGTGCGCCTCGGACCGGAAAAGCAGCTGGGTATTCAATCCCCTCTGGCGGGCAAGTTTGATCATGGCCAAACTGGAGCTGGAACCGGAATGGAAAGTAGAACACACAGTGAGTCAGACCAATTAGCTGGACCCCAGTCTGCCGGGACATGCTATAGCCCATTGCCGGAAGATTGAGCCAAGGATAGCGCCAAGCAATGCGGTCAGCAGACAAATTGCACATCCAGTTGAACCACCATCCCTCATCAAGTGCATCAACCAGGCATTGCCGAAAGAAGTAGCCGCGGGCTGAGTAGGCAGGGCAAGAGTCCACAACCTGCAGTTTATCCATCAACCATACCTAGGGAGGGATGAAAAATGAGAGAATAAAGAATAGAGAAATGTGCGATGAGAGAATAGTGAGATAAGGGTTCTGTGAGAAAAACCGAGGCTGAGGGCCGAGTGATGCGAGTAAATACATATGTGAGATTGGGTGGGAAACATTACCTGCAGCAGTAGTGGACTCCCCACAAATCTGGTCGTCTCTTGACATTGGAAAGCGTCCAAGCCCATTAATGTTTCGGCCAATGTCATAGCAATACAGCTCTTCCCTTCCTTCAAGCCCTGAGCAAGTTCGATCAAACGGATACTGGGTCCACCCAAGCCCGGGGCAAGCAGGAAGTGAGATAGCATGCACAAGCAGAGCGCATGTTGCCGGAAGCCTTGCCAATGATGGTCACCGCGGTCACCGGCACCAGAAAAAGCGATGGATCAAACCAAGGATATCTAGTTCCCCATTACAAATCAGAGATCGAGCATCATGCGCGGTAAGTCCACACATCCGCCCTAAAGCTTGGGCGTGGCCAAAGCGGAACTGAGGCAAGATCTCTTCCGAAAGTTCAGACTCCATCAAAACTTGAAAATCTTCAAAAGTTGGACATACCTCTTGCCCGCCAAAGCTAAAGACGTGCGTCACGGGGTTCCAGAATCTTTCCGCGGCATGGAGGAAAGGAAGGTGCAGTGGAGTACGACTCAGCGTGAATAGTGCATTCAAGCTGAAACCCCGGAAGTTCAACTTTTCCGAGCCATCCAAAGAAGAGATCTAAGATGTGAGGTTTTCTACGAGAAATACCTCCATTTTTTGTGCAAAAGAGTGATAAAATGAATGAGTCCCGAAGTTGGAGCTTTTAAAGAGGAGAAAACACTATTCAGGGGGACACGTGTCGAAAAGTTAATGGTTGCTGGATTAAGTGGCCGGCCAGCCACCTTTTCTAGCAGGCCGGCCACATTTTCCCCCCCACATACAAAAAGCTGGCCGGCCGGCCCCCAAAAGTGGCTGGCCATGCTCCCATGTGTGTCCTTGGCCCTATTTTACCCCCCGGGAGGAAGTTTCAAGCATGTCCATACAACGGGTATGTCAAAGGCCTCCATTTCCCTCTATTTTGGATGCATTCCATTGCCCAGATCGTCCGAAGCACACCCTATTTTGTTAAAGTTTTGTTTATCGAGTTGTTATTTTGCTTATCGAGTTGTTGTTTTGCTTATCGAGTTGTTGGTCGAGCTGTCGTGTTTTCGGGTGTTTGAGTTGGCACTCTTTGTTTAAGCTATTTTCTTGTTAAGTTTTGTTTATTAAGTTGTCAACACTGTTGTATTTTTGCTTATCGAGTTATAAACGTGCTAAGGTTTTGTTGTATCTTAGTAATTTAAGTTATTGCGTCGGTTCATTACCTGACTGGGCAAATGCACAATGCACATTTTCATCCAATCTCATTATGGTGCAAAACGATGTGATATGATGCATACAACACCTTTTTCGAAAGCCGTTTCATTCCATCATGCTTTACTTTGCAAACAAAGGGCACAAGTTTTACAAAAATATAAAACTGCCTAATAATGTACAATATGCTACAACTACTAACAAAAAGGTAAATAAAACAGGGAACTGCAACATTAATGCTCTCGAGAGTGGGAATAAGAGGCCCTTTTCATCCTCTTCTGCGGAATAGCCTCTGCACCCCCATCATCGTCCGAGTCGGAGCTGTCATCCTCAGAATCCCCCTCAGCCTCGCCTCCACTCTCGGAGCCAAGACTGGAGCCCTCCTCTCTGTCTGCAAATGTCTCTGACTGATGATCTACAACATCCTCCTCCTCATCCTCATCGGGCTCCGCCTCTATAATATGTGCCCTGCGTCTGCGAGACGATCCCTCTCCTCGAGCTCCTCGAAAAGGCCTGGATGGCCCAGCTCCTCGAAAAGGCCTGGATGGCCCAGCTCCTCGAAAAGGTCCAGATGGCCCAACTCCTCGAAAAGACCCAAATGGTCCACCTCCCCGAGAAGGCCCAGGTGGCCCGGCCTGTGGCTGAGCATATACTGGAGGCATCTGAAAATGAAAAATTCAGTTTGAATACATTAGCCAAAACATGTATATCAGATACGGATGCAAGCAAGCTACACAGAATGGATGTACGCAGGAATAATGCATGAAAGTGGTGTGTGTCAGATATGCTCTACACAAATAGCCTATTAATGCTGTAAAATGTCCAAAATCAGCATGTGATCAGAAGATACAGTGCTAGAAAACTAAAGGGCACCTGGAAGCCCATGATGGACAACTGCGCCTCCCTCCGCAGGACCATCCCCTCAAGAGAGGCTACCATCTCGAGCACTTGATCCATGTACTCAACAGGGGGCTGCAGATGCAAAGGCAAAAGTATTAGTAAAAGAATGAATGTTCAAATATCTGAGTGATGAATCAAAGCTGTAAACACGTACCGGTGGTGAGTCGGGGTCTCTGACGTAGCGATGGCCAGGTACTGGAGGTTCTATCGGGATCGAAATCGGAGAGGTAGTCCCATATTGCCACCCCATCAGCTCAGTCGGCATATCCGGCCATCCAAGATGATGATAAGTCGGGGGAATTGGGGGAATAAATCCGCGCCCGCCTCTGGATGTACCAGCCCTGCTGGAGGAAGGAGCGTTTGCAGCCCGAGCCGGGGCCTGGCTCGAAGATGGCATGCCGGCAGACCTCATCGCTGGAGTACGGACTCCCGTCAATGGAGGCATCAGGTATATGTGACGGTAAGTAGCATAATCCCCCTCCTCAAGATAAAGCAAAGCATCAGTACCCAGCATAGCATTGACAACATCCTGAGAAGAGAGCCTATCAGCAATCCACATCTCGACTGGGGGTGCTGAGGGAGGGTCCTGAGAAATATAGCCCCATACCTGGCACAAGAAGCGCTCCCCTAGAAACCAAGCTCTACCAACTGGCCCCTCGAATAGAATCCTGTACTGGGAGACACCCCGCCCTCCAGCAAACTGGTATCGGAGACTCTCACCAAAGGGTGCCCAGGGCTCCCATGTAATCTGCGGATAGCCAATCAATCAGAAATCAAGAAGGCACAAAACAAATCAAAGATGAAAGCACAAAGAACTGAGAGTTCTGAAATACCTCCGTCGACCGCACTGTGTCTAAATACTGCCGTAGATAAAGGAGAGACTCCCGAGGTCTTGGCCGATGCTGGCCCTCAAATACAAGTGAGTACGGGGTCACGAGGGGGCCCTTCACCACCATCTCTGGGGCTAATGTCGAGAAGTATGCATAGACCCATAACTGTGGAAAACAGTACAGAATGTAAATGCAAAGTACTAAGGGCAAAATACAGTGTGTAAAGTACGCCGTGTGTGCAGGGTATAAGTAATGAGGAGCAGAAATGTAAATCAAGAAGGCAGAAAGTACCTCCCAGGCTCTCCAGTAACCACCAAGCAAATCCCCCCGCCCCCGGGAGGTCGCACTCATATAGCAGTAAAGGGTAGCTAGGCCGGCGCCACCCCAGTCATACCGCCTGACCTGTGATAGGTCCACCAAGGCGCTCAATAGATACAGCCCAACAGTGTTCCCCCTGTCGGCAAACAGAGTGGTCCCGAAGAGGAACATCAAAAAACCACGGGCATACTGTGCTGCCTCCTCAGGAGTCCCGGGCTCCATCTTCACCTTCCGAAAATGGGAAGAGAACCAAGTGTATCGGACTCTGCCCGAAGCTCTATCAACAGGCGGGTGAGCCCCCAGCAAATATACCCAAGCGGCCTCCCACTGGCCCATGTCCTCGTCATAAGGGATGGGCCAACCCCCCATGTCGAGGCCAGTCAACACAGCGAAGTCAAGCGGGGTCATAGTCAAGTCCGCCGTGGCGGAAAAATGAAAGGAGTTGGTGGTGTCCCACCATCTCTCCACCAAAGCTGCCATCAACGTCCTCCTGGCGGGACAACGGGAAAGCCCAGTATAGAAGGGCCCAAACCCTGCCAAATCAACCAAATCCCGGACAGCCTCCGAGAGCTTGGCGTACCAATCTCTAGGTACGGTGGAGCCGTATCCCCGCACAGTGCTGTATTCAGAATGAATACATGCTTCAGCATAAAATGAATGAGCTGTGTGCAAATGAAATGAATGAGCTGTGTGCAAATGAAATGAATGGGCTGCGTGCAAAATAAAGTGAATGAGCTGCGTGTTCAGATTTCAAAGCGTAAGCTGCGTGCTAGGCATCAATTTGGGCTGCGTGTTCAACTTTCAATCAGTGTGTGCCGTGTGTTCACCTTCAAATTGGGCTGTGTGTTCAGAAAATCAGTGTTTGGGCTGCGTGTTCAACTTTCAATCAGTGTGTGCCGTGTGTTCACCTTCAAATTGGGCTGTGTGTTCAGAAAATTAGTGTTTGGGCTGCGTGTTCAACTCTCAATCAGTGTGTGCCGTGTGTTCACCTTCAAATTGGGCTGTGTGTTCAGAAAATCAGTGTTTGGGCTGCGTGTTCAACTCTCAATCAGTGTGTGCCGTGTGTTCACCTTCAAATTGGGCTGTGTGTTCAGAAAATCAGTGTTTGGGCTGCGTGTTCAACTCTCAATCAGTGTGTGCCGTGTGTTCACCTCCAATTCGAACTGTGCATTCAGAAAATCAGTGTTTGGGTTACATGTTCAAATCTCAATCAGTGTGTGCCGTGTGCTCACCTTCAATTCGAACTGTGTGTTCAGAAGATCAGTACTTGGGCCGTGTGTTCAATTCTTAACCAATGTGTTCCGTGTGTTTACAATCAATTTGTGGGCTATGTGTTCAGAAAATTAGTGTTTGGGCTGCGTGTTCAACTTTCAATCAGTGTGTGCCGTGTGTTCACCTTCAAATTGGGCTGTGTGTTCAGAAAATTAGTGTTTGGGCTGCGTGTTCAACTCTCAATCAGTGTGTGCCGTGTGTTCACCTTCAAATTGGGCTGTGTGTTCAGAAAATCAGTGTTTGGGCTGCGTGTTCAACTCTCAATTAGTGTGTGCCGTGTGTTCACCTCCAATTCGAACTGTGCGTTCAGAAAATCAGTGTTTGGGCTGCATGTTCAAATCTCAATCAGTGTGTGCCGTGTGCTCACCTTCAATTCGAACTGTGTGTTCAGAAGATCAGTACTTGGGCCGTGTGTTCAATTCTTAACCAATGTGTGCCGTGTGTTCACAATCAATTTGTGGGCTAAGTGTTCAGAAATTCAGATAATTGAACCGTGTGTTTAGAATGTAAACAGAATGCACGAAAAATGCAGAATACGTTACAGAAAAGATAAAAATGAAGTAAATACCTCTCGTGCCTCATGAGAGAGGTGATACTCCGGCTCCCGCAGAAGGAGATCCCCGGGCGCTCGCTCATCAAAGTCAGTGAAGTGATGGAAAACAGCTCGAGGAAGAATGTGTGCTGGAGGGTCGTACCTCTCGGGTATGAAGGGTCGAACCCTCGGAGGCAGAGCCATAATATCGGGATCACCTCCGGCATCCGCAGGACCTCCACCGTGAGGAAAATGACCGGCCATTTCAGAAAATCTGCAAAATGAGCAAAAATGAGCAAAAATTGGAAAAAGTCAACAAAAGTCAACTCCCGATAAATGAAAAAGGCAACAAAAGTCAACTCCCGAGAAAATCTTCCAAATGTTGAGATAAACTCACCTCGAGTGGCAAAAATGAGAAAAGAAACACCGAAATCAAAATTTAATCGGTTCAAAGTGCTTAAAACTGAAAGTTTTCGCAAAAACAACTTGCGTGGGGCGTTGGAAAACGCGTATAGAGCTCAGATCTGAGGAGGAAAATGGTTTGGGAGGCTAGAGGAGGTGATTTCGGAGCTGAAGTTGTGAGCTCAAAATGTTTGGCCGAATGGTTTTAAAGAAAAGGAGGTGAAAAGACAAAAATACCCACTATTTTGAACAAGTGGCCGGCCGGCCACCTTTTCAGGCTGGCCGGCCATCTCCTTTTTGAAAAATGGCCGGTGGCCTCCAATGGGGAAGAAAACTGGCCGGTGGTGATCCCTAGGTGGGTCCCAAGCTCTCTGCAAATTTTGGGGAAGATTGGAGTCCCCGAGACCTGAAAAAGTACAAAAAGAGTGCACTTTCTGTCGCGAAATCGCTCCGCCGGAACTTCAGCTTCAACTCCTGATGCATACCTCATCATTACTCATCGGAAGTGAAATGTATCCTTCGTGAACATATTGTAACCTCTCCGGGAGGTGAATCGGAGGCCGCGATCGAGTCACCCTCGCCGAAACGTGCATTTCCTTGCTCGTTGTTTTCGTAACAAACGTGCACCCTAACTTATGCTCGTTCTGCATTATCATGCACATAACTTGCATTCTCATGAACATACTTGCATTGTCATGCACGTTTTCTTGATATTACCATGCCTCTGTGCTTAAGCTTGCATTGTCACGCACGTTCCTTTCTCGCATTGTGATGCATTCACCCGCCGGCACTGCGTGTGTCAAGCTTTCGAAATCACATTGAATATATGTTGTTAGTATGATTGTGCTTGTTGAGTTTCTCTCTTTTGCAGGCACGATATTGTATGTACGGTTCATTTGAAGCTGGTGCGACCAGACGAATCGCGCAGGTATCGTATCTTCTCCGTGTGAGACGCAACGAAAATTGAATAATTCTCCGCATTCCTAACTGCATGAAATGTAGTTGTTGCTTTGCATCCTTGCTTAAAACTGTGGCATCTATTTGCGAATACTTGCTTCATTACAACTTGCTGTATTTGCATGATCATTGAGTTACCTCTGGCCTTGTGCATATCCATTTGCATTTTGCCCCCCGCCTGCGGGCACGCCTGCGGGCATATCTCTGTGTATCTTGTATGATTGTCTAAGTCTTTAGCCTTGTCAAAAATGGGTCGTCTCTGGGCTTTGACATTCACTCCCGTCACTTCTTGACTTCCGAGTTCTGTCAAAGAGGGGCAACTGTAGACACCCCATTTTTGACCGACCTTAAGACTCAGACGTCACCGATTGAGCGCTCGGTGATGTTGCATATTGTGCTCGTTCAGAAGTCTCAGAGTCTTGGCCGTGAGCTTTGCCTCCGGACTTCCGAACCCTTTCTATACTTGGCCTCGGTTTGTGAACCAGACTCGGTTTTCTTTGTTTCTTTTCCCAGAGGGAGGGAGAGGTCTAGTAGATCATCTCTCAGTGGCCGTAGGCTACATCTCGTGGTCGTAGGCCATTTTTCCCATTTCGGAGCCCGGTTCCCGATTTTCGGAGCCGTCAGGCCGTGTGCCTCGGTTCGGGACCGCCTAACCACCTCCGTTTGCCCCGGTTCTTGGCATACATCTTATTTCCTCCCTTTTAAGGGACACTGTGGTCCGAGAGGCCAACTTCGTGGTCGAACACCACTTCCGGTGCCTAACAGTTAGTTTTCAGGGCCTCGGACTGCGCGTTTCAGCCCCCGAACCTTCACTCTGCATCGGTTTTCGTTCATTTTTGGCAGGGACCTCTGTTTCATCACCAGGAAGGTCGTAGAAGTGTGGGAGGTCAGTAATTGTTCCAGCAACCAGTTATATTCCATCATCGCCCTCCGACGCCCGTTTTTCTCACTTCAAAGCCAATGTTGACCACCCTAGGGCCACTTTCCTCAACCCTAACCCCCATATTTGTGATGTACACATCTGGGAGGCCACCAATATTTGGTGGCTGGCCAGTAATTCCCTTTGAAACTTTTGAACCCCTTTGCAAAATGGGTTATTCTCTCTCTTGTTTTACTGTTGCAATTTTTTGACCACAGGGTTGTGGGGAGAACACCTGGGAGGCCACCAATTTGTGGTGGCCGGCCACTAATTACACTTGACTTGTTTGACCCCTGGCCGGCTGGCCATGGGGAGAGCCGGCCGGCCACCTACAGTCCCAATATCTGGCCGGCCAGCATCCTTACACCTGGCACATCACAGAAATACACTTTGTTTCCCCCCAGATTCTGTATCCGGGGGGGCAACTTTTGGAGGGAAACTTGGAGTGATTTCCCTCCCTTTTTTTCCCCCTCTTTCTCCCCCTCTTTGGCCTATATAACCAGCACCCCAGGTCTGGTTTTAGGGTTGGAAAAATTTGCCTTAAGCTTGCACCCCTCACTCTTCCTCTCTTCCAAACACTCAAATTTCTCAAGTCTCACACCCCTTTTTCACACCATCACCTAGCACCACACCACCATCTCCATTCCAGCAGCTAAGAGGGTCTTCTCAGAGGCTAGGAGGCAGCTTTTCTTGGTCCAAGAGGCAGCAAGGGATTGGTCTACAAGGGTGAACACCATTTCCCCATTTTTGAGCTTATTTTGTACCATTTCTTAGCCCTTCTTTCTTGTACATTTGAGCTCCGGCCATAACTGAAAGTAGTGTTTTTTTGAGCTCTATTTCATGTTTTATGAAGGGCCTCTCACTGTTTGAGGCCCCCATTTTGCACTTGCTTCATTATCCCTCTTGTATGCCTATTTCTTGTGTAGCATTTTAGGCTTATGTGTAATCTGTTTTGAAGCATGTTGTAAACTGTAAATAGGCTTATTTTGAGCCCTTCTTCAATATTTTAGAAGGGCTCATCACTTTTTGAGTCCTCTATGTGCTACTTGCTTTGATATCCATATTTTAGCCCCATTTTTGCATGATTTATTAGCCTATTGAGCTTCTGTTTTTGGACCTTGGTCCGAACTGAAAATGGAATTTTTTTGACCCCCTCTCCATGTTTCATTAAGGGTATATTGCTGTTTGGAGCATAATTTGTATACTTTGTGTTGTAGCCTCTCTTTTAGGCCATATCTTGCATTGCATTTTGAGCATAGTTTTACACTGTTTTGGGCTCGGCCATTAACTGTAAAAAGTCATATTTTGGGCCCCTCTTCAACATTGTTGAAGGGCCCTTACCTGTTTGGGACCAGCATGTATCAGTTGCTTCTTTATCTCCATTTTGGCCCTTATTTTGCATAGCATTTTGAGCATACTTGTATCTGTTTTTGGGGTTTGTCATAAAATGTAAAACATTATATTTTTGGCCCATCTTAAATATTGTAGAAGGCCCCTTCTCTGTTCGGGGCCAGCATCTGTGAGTTGCTTCAATATCTTGCTTTCGGAGCCATTTTTGTATGCTAGCTTAGCCCCATTTGTGCTCACTGTTTGGCCTTGATTTAAACTGTAAACATGCTTTTTTTGGGGCTTCCTTGCTTCTGTCTTTACACTTCATGTTCAAATTATGCATGCAGTGCATAGCTATAGGCCATTTCATGCGCTAAATTTCATGTTTCGGGACTCGTTCTATGCATTGGGTACCATTTCACCATGTTTCGGGACTGTTTTGCATCTCATTTTGCCTCTGAAATTTGCATGCTAGTATGCCATTTTCCATGTTTTGCCATGTCTTGTTAGAGTGGCATTCCGTGCCTTAGGGTCGGTCCTCAGTTTGCGTGCACGTGTGCACGCATTTCGAGTGTCTCATTTTCATTTGATGGCCTCTTATGTGAGTGTGGCTGAGGTCCACTCATGTTAGTGTAAGTCCATTATGCATTGTGTATGCCATTTCATTCCATAGCATTGTGTATGCTAGGCTGTATGCTAGTGCATTGTGTATGCTATGTTACCTCGTGCATCGCGTATGCCATTTCATAGCATGTTGCATATTAGGATGTATCTTAGTTGCATTTCATGCATGTCATGCATATTGCATTGTGTTCGGGATAGGGGTTAGCCCGAGCACAGGAAACGAGGGGCGTTTCGTACTTCGAGTGACGGAACGTGTCTCAATTCCCAATCACCGACACTCTGGATTATCCATGATGGAGTCAGGTTTTAGTTGAGTTTTCATGTGCATTCATTCTATATTGAGTTGTGCAATTCGATTCCTCGGCTATCATGCATCGAAGTGCGTGATTGGTGGCACGAGAATCGAGACATGCATACATTTGTGAAAATACATTGCTATGCCCCTTTCCTGCTCTCTATTGTAGCAAAATCAAGAATCAGCAGTCTTCCGAGGCTTGGCGCGCTTTCCAAAAAACCATTGTAAAACAGAGGCTAATTGGGGCATCCCAGTGGATTTTCGCGCAAAGGCAACCCCGAACATGCATCATTCATCATCCGGAGCAGAGTCAAGACAGTCCCAGGCTTGCATGCCAGTTTATTATTTTTCTTAGTTGATTTGTAAATTAATTAGGGATTTGTACATATTTGGACTGTATTATTTGGACTGTACTATTCATTTGGACCCTCTGTGCGAGGGCATAATTGTAATAAGTGTGCGTGTGTGTGATGTATGTCTTCCAACCCCACGTCTTTCTTCCCTTTTATTTACCTGCTTATGATGGTTAGATTAGGGCATGTTTCAATTAGCATACAGTATGATAGCATGTTTGCATTCATTCATCTATTTTGCACGCACCGGGCTCGGCGCATCATACTAACTGCATTGTATTTCAATTCTAAGTTGAATACATGTTAGCTGAAGCATTCCATATGCCATGTTTAGAATAGCCGAGCCTGCTATAGTTGCATTTTTGGCATGTGTTGCATTAGGCATTTCTGTATACTTAGGATCATGCATGGATTTCTAATCGGTTTATGTTTTGGCTTGGAGTACTCGGTGAGTTTTATGCTTTAGCATCCTTGAATGCGTGTGAGTGACTGCCATGATAGCATGCTTACCATGAGGCTAACTGCTTATGTGATATACCTGCTTGGATGCCTGTGGGTGGAGGTTGGGTTATTTGGATTAGAACAATTTATCAAATGTTTGTTTTAAGCCCACTAGACAGTGGCAAAACCATCTTTTCTAAGCCCACCTTAGGGTGGCAAAATCTGCATTTCAAGCCTACCTGCGGGTAGCAAACCATCTTTCAAAAACAAACATGAAATGTTTTGTTTCAATTCAGGCGATCCAGTCTATACTTGTATGCTGTGCGCATCACATAGTAACCTAGTCTAATAACCGGAATAAGAACACACAATGTTTTCAAAAATAGATATCATGGTTAGTAGAGGCCGATCTTTGACCGGGCGAGCGGGGGTGCTCACGAAGTGACCTTCCCCAATCGTACCCAAGTTCCCGAACCGAGGCAACTTTGGTGATGACAGACACGGGGCCTTAGGCAAACGAGTCAGGGTTTCCTAAATTTTCCAAAAATAAAATATTTAGGTGGCAACTCTGTATCTGGCAAAGTAGTCCATGTTTGGCACTTCTTTTCTAAAAATCTGTTTTCTCAAAACGATTTGCCGGATTTGGACTCTTTGGTTCAAGATTAAGAACCGTGACACAAAATCGAGTCCGAGCTGTAGCGAGGTCCCCCCCACGGGCCTGTCTACAGCGGCCTGGGGCGGGCCCGGCCCAGCCTGTTGACAATGTGAATATTCACATTGACATGTTAACATTCATATTGATAAGAGTGTAAAATATGGCCCGCAGCCCGTGGGCGGCCCGAAGCCCGACCGCAGCCCAAGGCGGGCTTGGCCCGACCCGTGACAATGTGAATATTCACATTGATATGTTAACATTAATATTGATAGGAGTGTAAAATTTGCTCGCTGCCCGAAGTTTGCCTGCGGCCCGGGGTAGGCCCGGCCCGGCTCGTTGACAATGTGAATATTCACATTGATATGTTAACATGTACATTGATAGGAATGTAGAATTGGCCCGGGCCCGTGGGCTGCCTGAAGCCCGTCCACAGCCTGGGGCAGGCTCGTTTGGGTCTGGGCCCGAGTATGTCCAAGACCCTAGGTTAGGGCCTACGCCATCACTTTGAAGCTTGGCCCCGCTCATCGGCCTGCTTAAGGCCCATTCAAGGCTCGGTCTGAGGCCCAACCTGTCCGATGCGCAATGTATTTTTTTGTGGAAAATAATAAAATTTTGGTAAAAAAATTAAAAAAAAATGGCTAGGCCCGCCCAAGCCCGACCTAAGCTCGAGGTTAGGCCCAGGCCCACCGGCCCGACCCGAGGCTCGATCCATCGGCCCGACCCGAGGCTCGATCCATCGGCCCGTCCAAAGCCCGAATACCTTTGAACTAGGGCTAGGGCCTGGGCCTAATTTTTTGGCCCGTGGGCCGACCCGGCCCAAGAAATGCTCGTTTTGGCCTGGGCTCGAGCCTAGTTCGAGACCCTAGGCTAGGGCCTGGGCCATCACTTTGAAGCCTCGCCCGGTTAAGGCTCATTCAAGGCTCAGTCTGAGGCCCGGTCCGCGCCAAGGCCTAGTGTCTTTTTTTGTGGAAAATAATAAAATTTTGGTAGAAAAAATTAAAAAGAATTAAAAAAAATGGCCAGGCCCGCCCCGGGCAGCTCACGGGCCGTGGATGGGTTTCGGGCAGTCACGAGGCGCAGGCTAATTTTACACTCCTATCAATGTGAATGTTAACATGTCAATGTGAATATTCACATTGTCAACGGGCCGGGTCGGGCCTGCCCCGGGCCACGGGTGGGCTTTTGGCCGTATATGGGCCGCAGGCCAATTTTATACTATTATCAATGTGAATGTTAACATGTCAATGTGAATATTCACATTGTCAACGGGCCGGGTCGGGCCTGCCTTGGGCCGCTGGCCAATTTTATACTCTTATCAATATGAATGTTAACAACGGGTCGGGTTGGGCCTGCCTTCGGCCGCTGGCCAATTTTATACTCTCATCAATATGAATGTTAACATGTTAATGTGAATATTTACATTGTCAACAGGCCAGGCCGGGCCCGCCCACAGGCCGTGGGCGGGTTTCGGACAACCACGAGGCGCGGGCTAATTTTACACTCCGATCAATATGAATGTTAACATGTCAATGTGAATATTCACATTGTCAACAGGCCGGGCCGGGCCCGCCCCGGGCCGCCCACGGGTCGTGGGCGGGTTTCGGGCAACCATGAGACGCGGGCTAATTTTACACTCCTATCAATGTGAATATTCACATTGTCAACTGGCCGGGCCGGCCGGGGCTTGCCCCGGGGCCGCGGGTGGGCTTTTAGCCGCCCATAGGCCACGGACCAATTTTATACTCTTATCAATGTGAATGTTAATATGTCAATGTGAATATTCACATTGTCAACGGGCCGAACCGGACTCGCCCCGGGCCGCTCATGGGCCGCGGGCGGGTTTCGCGCCGTCACGGGACGCGGGCCAATTTTACACTCCTATTAATGTGAATGTTAACATGTCAATGTGAATATTCACATTGTCAACGAGCCGGGCCCGCCCCGGCTCGACTTGAATTTTTCCGGGCACCCACGAGGATCGACATGGGCCGGGCCCTTGCACATTGACGATATGAACATTTACATTGACTGTGTGAACATTCACATTAGGGGTATTTTGGTAATTTTGTTACCCATAGGACTTATTGAAACATAAAAAAATAATATGAACTAAATGGAACATAAGTAGATGAAAAGGGTATTTTGGTCTTCTTATCTCAAATAGGACCTAATGAAATAGTCAAAAAGAATATGGGTTGGATGGAATAAAACTCTTAGAAAGTGGATTTATAAAAAAAGCTCCCATAAAATATATATATTATTAAATTTTGTAATATATATCTATAAAGAAATTGCGTTGTTTGACATATATTAAAAAAGTCAAAAAGTCAATATTCTATTTAAGTCACATCATCTTATTCAAGTCATATCACATTTCTACCACATCACTTCAAATCTAACCCATATTTCATAAAAAATCAAAAAAGTATACTTATTTAAAACATCTCAAACAACCCTTAAAATGAGAAGCAGTACAAATTGTATGAAAATTTAATTTTGCAATAATTTTATTTGTTTTGAATCACTTTTTTATAAAAAAATAAATAAATTAATTAAGTGTTTATGTTTTAACATTGATTTGCATTTAAATTTAAATTTTTGTATTTCTATTTCAAGTGTTTTCTATTTCAAGTGTTTATGTTTTAATGTTGATTTGCATTTTATTTATTTTATTTTATTTTTTTAAAGAGAAGTGATTTTGAGACATAAAAATATTATAAAACTAAATTTTCATACAACTTTTACTTTTTTTATTTTAACTAAACAAACCCTTTTAATTTCTTTAATACGTGTGTATTGCAAAATACAATAATTTTTTATATATATATACAAATCAAACCTAGCCAAAACGATGAAGTTTTGGCCGAGCAGCAGCCTGCAGGTCAAAGCACTATAGTCAATTGTTTATTTATTTTTTTTATTATATAAAAATCAATAAGTTTAAATAAATAAGTTTATTTTTATTTTTTATTTTTATTTTAACGTCTAACTCTAATTAAAACAAAACATCCGACAACATTAATTAAATTTGTAATACATCATTAACCGAGTTTTTTTCTTCTTCTTCCAGTCAATATTTCTTCTTATTTTTTTTCTTTTTATTTGTTTAGTCTAATTTTTGAATACTATTTTAAATTATTTTATTCTTCGTGTTTTTTTTTATTATTTTTAATGAGTTATTTTAATATATTTAAATCAAAAAATTATTATTTAAACACAAATGTAGATGAACCTACAAAAATAAAATATTTAAAAAAAATATAGACTTTTTTTTTGTGTATTTAGTAAATTTTAATTTATTAAAAAATCACAAATATTTTATTTTTTTGTGTACTTTTAGATTAAGTGAATGAAAAAAATAAAATATAAATATAAAAAGTTCACTGAAAATATAAAAAAATGCAGAAAACAAAACTGAAAATAAATCTTCTTCTTTTTTTTTTTCTTCCAGATAACAAACTAGAAAATTTTCCAATTATGCTAATTAACTTTAACAAACTTTTAAAATTGAAATCCAGTAAAAAGTGAAAGTCAAAACAAACTTTTCCTAATACAGTTTCACCGATCTAACTTAACAACCACTCCAAAGTATCTTCAATTGTTTCACTCCCTCACACATTGTTTCCACACACCACCAAACCATGAGGTGGTCGCCGCCGCCGCCGCCTCCTCCTTCGCCGCGGCCGATGGCAATCTTCACTGCCTTACGCGGCGAAGGCCTCGGTTTAGCCACCGTGTCGTACGTCGACGTTGACTACCTCCGCTACCTCGCTTCATCGTGGCACGAGATGTTAGGATTATGGACACCCAGATTAATAAACAACAAACACACAGAGAACACAAAAAACTTTACGTGATTCGGCCCAATGCCTACGTCCACGGAGCAGAAAAGAGAATTTCACTAAAATTGAGCAAAATACAAAAAACAGAGGAGGAGCTAAAACTCTCACTCAACTCACAGATTTCTCTCTTAATTCTCTGATGATACAATTTTCTGATACAATTCACCCTCTCCCTCTCGTCTCTATTTATACACAAAGATGAGAAAGAGGGAGGGAGACAAACCCACCAAAATTTCTACCTTCTGTTGGTGAGAGTCAACAATGGCAAGAACGTGAAGAGAATGGAGAGATGCCCAGCTCAGACTTCCATCACTACAATGGAAGTCGTCGTACACCATCCTTCTCTGCTTTGCATGCATGTGAGTTGGAACTCACAATTCTCCCCCTCCATACCCACATGCATGACTAACTTCTCACTTGAAGTCCATCCTGGCAATGTCTCTGCAAATTTCGAGTTTGTCTCTCGAGACCACCTTTGTAAGCATGTCAGCTGGATTCTTATCTATATGGATCTTAATCAGTTCCAATAACTACTTTTCCATCACTTCGCGTATCCAATAATACCGAACATCAATGTGCTTTGTGCGAGAATGGTACATAGAATTCTTGCTCAGGTCTATGGCACTCTGGCTATCACAATGTACTGTGAACTTCTCTTGCTTTAGTCCTAGTTCTTGGAGAAACCGCTTCAACCACAACATCTATTTCCCAGCTTCTGCTGCGACAATGTACTCTGCCTCGGTTGTGGATAAAGCAACACACTTCTACAGCTTGGACTGCCAAGACACAGCTTCCCCTGCGAAAGTGAACATAAATCTTGATGTAGATTTCCTACCATCAAGATCGCCTGCCATATTTGAATCAGTATAGCCTTCCAAGACTAGTTTAGCATCTCTAAAGCACAAACACATTTTAGATGTACCCTTAAGGTATCTCAGAATCCACTTGACTGCTTCCCAATGCTCTTTTCCTGGATTGGAAAGGAATTTGCTTACTACTCTAACAACATGAGCAATATTTGGTTGGGTGGACACCATTGCATACATTAAACTCCCTACAGCGGATAAGTAGGGAATAACCTCCATCACTTCTCTTTCTTTAGTAGAGAAGGGACAAGAACTCTTGCTCAGCTTGAAATGATTAGCCAGTGGAGTACTGACTGGCTTGGCATCTTTCTTGTTGAACTTGTCAATCACTCGTTCAACATACTTCTCCTATGACAACCACAACTTTTTGGTGTCACGCATAATTTTCATGCCCAAAATTTCTTGTGCAGGGCCTAGGTCCTCCATGTCAAAGAATTGTGATAACTCATTTTTCAGTGATTTGATTGTTGTGGTATCCTGTCCAACAATCAGCATGTTATCAACATAGAGTAGGTGCATGATGAAGTTTCCACTGGGAAATTTCCTAACATATACACACTGGCTTGCGACAGTTCTCTTGTACTCATGACCTACAATGAATGAGTCAAACTTCTTGTACCATTGTCTCGGCACTTGTTTGAGGCCGTAGAGACTTTTCTTCCATCTGCAGACTAAGTTTTCTTTCCCTTTTACTTCAAAACCTTGTGGCTGCTCCATGTAAATTTCTTCTTTCAGATTACCATGGAGAAATGCCATCTTTACATCCATTTGTTCAAGTTCCAAATTCAAACTGGCCGCTAGTCCCAAAACTACTCGAATGGATGTCATTTCACAACTTGTGAGAAAATTTCATCAAAATCAATACCTTTCTTCTTCCCAATACCTTTGACAACCAATCGAGCCTTATACTTGACTAGTTTTCAACTACCATCTTTCTTCAACTTGAACACCCATTTGTTCTTCAGTGCTTTTTGTCCTTGGGGAAGTTTTACCAAATCATAAGTCTGATTTTTCTGCAAAGATTGCATCTTTTCTTGCATAGCTCGTTGTTAGCTACTCTTCTCCTTATGATTCTGAGCTTCTTAAAAACTTTCTGGCTCCCCCTCATTAGTAAGCAAAACATACTTAGAAGTAGGGTATTTTGACGACGGCTTAGACTCTCTTGTTGATCTTCATAACTGTGGACCAACAGTCTTTGGCGGAGGGGGTTGTGGCTCCCCCTGCTAAACATCATCTTCTTCCAGATCTTCTTCTTCTGGAAAACCATCCTGTAACTCTACATTATTGGCTGCATGCTCCGGTAGCTCTTCTTCATTAGTGGCATGCTAGGATGGTGCAGGAATGAGAATAATTTCTGAAACATCATCAACTTTGGGTTTAGCTGGTTGCCTAAAGTTTTCTAAAGTTTGGCCTTCTTGAAACACCACATCTCAACTTCGAATGACTTTCTTGTTTTTCTGATCCCATAATCTGTATCCAAATTCTTCATCTCCATAGCTAGTAAAGATGCATGAAATGGCTTTATCATCCAGCTTCTGTCTGTGCTCCTTGGAGACATGTGCAAATGCTTTGTACCCAAACACTCTTAAGTAAGAGTAAGAAATCTCCCTTCCAGACTATGCTTATTTTGGAATCTGAAAATTCAGTGGAATAGATGGCGATCTGTTGATCAGATAGCAGGCAACACGAACAGCTTCTTCCCAAAATGGCTTTGGCAACTTTGTCATTTTGAGCATATATCTGACCTTCTCCACAATGGTTCGGTTCATTCTCTCGGCTACACCATTGTGTTGTGGGGTTCTAGGAACAGTTTTCTTATACCGGATGCCGCGAGTAGCACAGTAGGCTTCAAACTCTTTTGACGTGTACTCGCCTCCATTGCCTGTTTGGAGACATTTCAGCTTCTTTTCGGTCTCCCTTTCCATCATGACATGGAATGTCTGAACATGCTGGAACACCTCAGCTTTAGTCTTTAGGACATAAACCCATACCTTCTATGATACATCTTCAATAAACGTTAGGAAGTATTTTCTGCCACCTAAAGATTTTACTTCTATAGGACCACATACATCAGAGTATACTCTGCTCAACAACTTTGATTGTTTTTCTAGATGATGAATGGAAAGCGACTCTATGATGCTTCCCAAATAAGCAGTTGTCACAAGGATTCAATTTCGTATCTTTGGGAAGGGGAATGAGAGACTTCTTTGCCAGAATCTGCAACCATTTCTCACTCATGTGACCCAGCCTTTTATGCCATAAATTTGGTGATGCCTCATCTTCTGCTACGTTGAGGCTATTTGAATTTACCTCAATATGAGTCTTGTACAACGTGCCACTTGCCTGTCTTCTGGCTACCACTAGAGATCCCTTTTTCAACTTCCATATGCCTTTGCCGAAGTAATTTTCATAGCCTTGTCGATCTAAGGCTATCCTTGAGATAAGATTCATGAGTAAATCAGGAACATGCCTGACATCTTTTAACACCATCGTGCACCCAACTTTGGTTTGGATGGGAACATCATTGATTCCCACAATCTTCGAAAAACTGGAGTTACCCATCTTTAATGTACCAAAATCTCTAGCTTGGTATGTACTGAAAAACTCTTTTCGGGATGTAGCGTGGTAGGATGCTACTGTATTTACCATCCACTTGGTGTCGTTGTCTGACATATGGAGGCATTTTTCTTCTCCAACAGAGAATAATACAATATCCTCTGAGACAGTAACTACAGTGTTCCCATATTCGGTCTTTAGTTGTCTAGTGCCTTGTTTTTGTTCTCCTTTCAAGCCATAGCAATAATCTTTTATGTGACCCTCCTGGCCACAGTGGTAACATTTGAACTTCGTCCGGCTCGTACCTTCTCTAGACTTTGCCCTATTTTGAGATCTTCCCCTGCTACGTCCTCTGCTTTTGCTTCTTTTCCTGCTTCTGCCTCTACCTTTACCTCTACCTTTATTTTCCATGACGAGGGCATGGGACTGATCTCCACCCATGTCTTTCTTTCTTGCCTCTTCACTGAATAGAGCATCTGTAACCATGCTCATGGTCAATTTTCCTTCTGGTGCAGAGTTGTTGAGGGACACCACCAACGTCTCCTGTGAGAACCCAAATATAAAAATAAAGTAAATAATTAGATAATAATAATTTTACAAATCTCAAATATTTTACTGTGAATCTTTAAGTGCGAATTAAATATTATTGGGGGGTCTTTTAATTAATTTTAAACTTAAAATAAATTTATGGTGAAAGTATTTAATTTAGAGGCAAGATTTATTATTTAAAAAAAAATAGAGGGGAAGTTAGTAAGTATATTTTGTTATAATAATAGTTATATTTTATTTAAATTAATGAGTTAGAAAATAAAATAATATAAAGAGATAATAATTTAGAGCCTTTTGTTTAGATATATAAAGTAACCCTAGGTTACCTAATACAATATATAACAACCCTAGGGTTCCTAACAACACTATAGCAGCAGCAACAGTAGAAACATGAGAAAGGAAGAGAGAGCAAGAGATAGAAAAGAGAGAGGGAGAGAAAGCACCCTTGTGTCTCAACAACTCTCTAAGGTATTAATCAATCTATTCTTGTTCTATTATAATATGTTGTTTACATAGTTATAGTGTTTGTGGGTGTTGTGAGTTGGTGGAAGAAAAAGGAATGGATTGGCTGATTGGGATAGTATTCTAGAAATTTTAATTGAATTTCCTAAGAATATTAATCTGCCAGCAAACTTTAGAAATCATGAAACCATATCAAATAAATGAATTTTGAACTGAAATTTTTACAGTAGATCAATTACATATTGAATTGCATATCTGAATTTTTTCATAATTTTTGGGAGTCAAGATCCATATAAACCGATGCGTTCAAATCTGTCCAGAAAACTGGTTTAAACAGTAAATTCGGGAGTGTTGTTCTCTTTTGGTATAAATTCGAAAATTATCAAATCATCGTCACTAGAACCAGTTACGAGTCTAGTTTCTTATATTTTTGGCCTTGCGTTGATTGCTCTTGTATACTAAGAGAACCATTAATTTATTTAAAGTGTTGCAGAAAACAACCTGTTTGGGCATAATTAATTGTAAATAATTATTTTGATAAGCAAATCAAGTAAAACCAATTGGGTTTGAAACTTATGATATATTAGTTGATATCTTGAGGGTTTTGGAATTTTTCGAATGGTATAGAGTGGGTTTTTAATTTTCAGAGTTAGTGAATAGTTTTGGAAAACCTATCAAAAATTCTATTTTATCTCAAAGTCACATTTAATTAAGTTTCGACCGAAACCCATGTCTTGGGTGATTTTAGACCTTGAAGAATATGAATTTAGGCAATATTTAAGAGTAACGGTGAGTTGGGTTGAGCCGTGTTAGTGCACTTTAGTTGAGGTTGCTTAGTTCCTATTCTTTAGTATTTTTAAATTAGTAGTGACGTGTAGTTTTTATACTTGGTTCAGGGCACTAGTTGGAATTTTATATTCTATTCGAGGATTACATTATTTCGTTTCCAGGTGAGTTTCATGTTACATATTTTTATAAATGTTCCCCTACCCTGAACTGTTGGAAAATTAAATTGTTGTTTCATGACTAAACTGTTTTGATAAATTATTATATTATCAATGGAATCAAATTATTTCTGAAACATGTGTGAACTTGGCATACTTTAAACTATTTGTTTTGGTCTCATGTTTATAATGATGAACTACCATGTTTTGCGAAACTGATGTGTATTGATTATTGGGACCATCTGTGTATTTAGTTCAGGGAAATTATTCCACTGTGTGTGGTGACTCTGGCCACTAGGGAACAGATCCGGGTTGGGCCATGATGACTCTAGTGCTCAACGATTGTAAGGAAAAGACCTAGGTTAAGCTAGGTGGCCTTCAATCGGATCGTCTTAGAGAAAAGGCCCAGATTGCCACCCTAAGGATGACTCTTAGTTCGGTATTGGATCCAACGAGGCTTATAGCCTTGAGAACTGTGTGGCATGTTACTTGTTATTTCTTGGTACCCAGAAAATTATTGGTATTCATGTTGTAATCTGTTTTCAGTGAAAAATGTCATTTATCATGTTCTTGAGAGACATAAGTATTTTAACTGTTGAACTGTAGAACTTTCTTTTTGAAACAGATTATCTTTATCAAAACTGTATGCCAATCTAGTTTCTGTGATATATATCTTATTTTGGAATTGAACCCTATTTTCAAAATTGTATTTACTATCCATGTTGCTACTCACTGAGCTATCAACTGACTTAGTTGTTTATCATTTCCAAGTGTTAGGACTTAGAATGGACTCATGGCGTAGTGGGGACTCAATTGCATGGATCTCTAGGACATTCATTTATTTTGTTTTAGATTGTCATGTCCAGTTTGTGCATATTTATTTTTATTTTTATTGAGGTTCATTTAGGATTTTTTTGATGTGTGGGCTATTTATATCCCATAAGTTTGGATGGTATTGATTACGGTTGGTTTTGCCGTTTATACTTGTAGCATGTCACTGGATTGAGTTTGGTTATTTATTACTGGACTTTTGTATAGTTGTTCAACGTGATTATGGATTCATATTTAAGGCTTACGTATGCCTTGGGCTTAGTCCCTGTGGGCCACGACCGGTTATGCCTAGATTTGGGGTGTGACATCTCCTAACTGTTTGGCAAAGAACTGAGCAGCAATAGGGTTTGCATCTTATCATCTAATTCCATTTTGACAGTTGCTAGTTGGTTCACCAGATTTTGAAACTCATTGGTGTATTCAGCAACAGAGATACTGCCTTTCAACTTCAAATTTACAAGTCTTCTCATTAGGAGGGCTTTGTTCTGAGCAGTCTTTGATTGGTAGATGCCTTCTAACTTCGTCCAAAGAGCATAAGCATCAGTTTCCTGGGCGACATGGTGGAAGACACTGTGATCGATCCATTATCTGATCTGCCCAATGGTTTTTCAATTCTTTCGCTTCCAGTCTTCGTCATTTTTCATTGCTAGTTTAACTTCATTAAGCTCAATGAGATCAAACAAATCTCAATAGTACAAGACATCTTTCATTCTGGGCTTCCAGATTGCATAGTTGGAAGCAGTCAGCTTGATCATAGATCCCGAAGTCGACGTTGATTCCTCCATCAACACTTGTTTCTACAGAAAATGATCTTAGTCTGAAAATCATGTTTCGTTGTTAAGTCTGGACTGGTCATATTAGCTGGAAAAGCACTTCGGATTGCCAAAATAAAAACTGCAAAATTTTGAATATAGATATGTCTGAAATATTCCAAATAGTTGGAAAGAACTATTGGATCACCCAAATTGGATGGCTTAGATCTAGCCAAAATAGGTTGAACGGTTCAGATCGGTGCAATCGGGTGCGACTGAGAAGCACCGGATAATTTCTCCAGTTCAGCTGGCGTCAAGATGACTTCAGCGGTTTGTCGGTTGGTGGCGCGGCTTGGTCAGTGGCTCAGTTAATGGCGGCTTGGTTGGCGGCTCAGTTAACAACTTCGGCTCGGCTTGACAGCTCAGACGACGTTAGCAGCCGTCGTTGTGATGTCAGCTAACGGCGATGGAATGACGTCAGCGCCTGGCGAACTGGGGACGATGCGTAGAGACGTGGTAGCGCGTCAAAGCGCGTGGTTACGGCGTCACAAAACGCGTGACGGCGTGTGGGGACTCCTTCGACGCCCTTTTTCGACACGGTTTTCACCTCTGTGCTCGTCTCGTCGAGATTTTCAACCTGGTGTAATCAAAACTGGATTTCGACCACTTTGAATTTTGGGCAAATTTTTAGAACGCACTATGTTTTCCCGAAAACACATAATGCGACACTGATACCACTTGTTAGGATTATGAACATCAAGATTAATAAATGTAAAACACACAGAGAACACAAATTTATATGGTTCGGTCCAATACTTACGTTCACAGAACAAAAAAGAAAATTTCACTAAAATTAAGTAAAATACCAAAAAAAAAAAAAAAAAAAAAAAAAAAAAAAAAGAATAAAACTCCCACTCAACTCACAAATTTCTCTCTTACCCTCTTAATTTTCTGATGATACAATTTTCTAATACAATTCACCCACTCCCTCTCGTCTCATTTATACACAAAGATGAGACAGAGAAGGAGACAAACCCACCAAAATTTCAACAAGCAAGAACGTGAAGTGAGAAGGGAGAGATGCCCAGCTCAGACTTCCGTCACTTGCGAAGGAAGTCCTCGTACGCCATCCTTCTTTGCTTTGCATGCATGTGAGTTAGAACTAACACGAGAAGCTCCAGCCGCTGCTCTGGACCGTTCTCGCTCTCATCGCCGTCGTTCGCGTTTCTTTCTACAAGCACTGGTCCGCCGAGCTTCGCTTCGCTCTCCCCTTTGTCGCCGCCTTGCTTTTCATGCTCTCTGCTCTTCTCTTCGAAGCTCTCTCCGTTCGCTTCGTCACCGCCGTCCTCGGCCTCGATTGGCACCGGTAATACACAATTTCTCTTCTCTTCTCTTCAAATCTGATGAATCTTTACTCAGCTCGTAAAAATCGATATATGTGTTTAATTTGTTGTAAAGGGTTTGGTTGGTCAACTTCCAAGGTCATTTCCACAGGAAGATGACCAATCAAACCCTTTACAGTGGTTCATAGGATTTTTCTGCAGTAACTTACAGTGCCGTATAGTTATGCTTCATTTTTAGGTTATTGTTTGTGTTAATATATAATATAATGTTATTTGTTATATTAATGTTATACATCATTATACCAGTTGTAATGCAATGCTTGCCAGATGTAAAGTTAGTGTAGTAGTATCATTATGTTTTGTAGCTTTAGCTAGCTTTCGGTGCTCCATTTGCCTTTCTTCTCTCTATAAGAGAGCTCAATTCTCTTTGTAATAGACAGACATAACATACATCAATATACAGCATTCTGTTGCTCATTCAGTCTCTCTCTCTCCCAAACTAGTGTTTGTGTTACAATTGTTTCAGTTTGATTTCATTTCAACTTCTTATTCATTTCATTCATGGCTCCGCTTGATGGGTTAGGAAATAATTTCATGTACGCTTGTACACAAAGAATAGGGTTCTTTTGTAATGTTTGAGGGTATAGAACCGGTAAATTAGGCTTGGTTTGTTGATTCGAGTCATGGGTTTTATACAATTTATTGTCATTTGGCTTGGAATTTTGTATTAACCCCGATCTTCTTTTTTGTGCTATTTTCTGGATTATTTGGCTGGAGAGAAATTCATGGATCTTTGATGGAAAGGAGGCTGCTGCAGATTCTTTATGGGATAAGGCTGGGTTTTTGGCTTCATTTTGGGCTTTTGTGTCTCCTCGAGTTCCACTTTTCTTGATTTCTAGGATTGGACTACTGTTTGCAACCCCTAGTGATTGGATTTTCTTGTTTTTTCTTACTTTTTGTTGGCTGTTTTTATTTTGATTAAGTTCTTTTTCACTGTATGAGGACTTCTTGTCCTCCACACTTTCTTCTTTAATAAATTTTGTTGTTGATTTTCAAAAACAATTCTATCATCACCCTCTTGTGAAATCCTGCTAATATAGAAAGCAGCGATAAATACCTGCATTGCGTGCCCCCAATCTGATGTTGAAGCTTATTGGTATGAAAATTACATATTTATGTTTATTACTTGGATGGAAGTATGGCTTCAATTGGAACCAGGGTCAATCATTTTTTATTCTTTTTTGAACCAGGGTCACTCTTAAAAATTGGGAAAAGAAAATATGTGTCACAAAATAGTACAAAAGTGTAATTTGGGTTAACATGCATCATGTGAATAGCAGTCACCAAGTATGTATGGTCATAAAAATGTCTCAAAAGTCAATATATTATTGTAAACTTGAATTTGGACCTATTTGGTGCATCTTATTAAAGTTGCTTTGTTTTTTTGGAAGTTGTGCCAGAGTGTTAGGTGCAACTTTTGCTTTTAGCTTGTGAGGCAAAAATAGCTTAAATAAGTTTAGAAAAGCTTATTTGGAAGCCAGGGGATGGCTGTTTTTAGCTTCTGCTTTATGATGATTTTTCAATTTAGGAAAAGCTGCATCAAACTCAGGAAGTGAAATGAAAAAGTTTGGAATAAATTCGTCTAAACTTTGCTTTCTCATGTAGTGAATAAAGAAGTTTGGAATCAATTAAAATGATTTTCAAGTTGTTGGCTGCCAGTTTGTTAATTGAAGTGGTAGAACATTTTATTTACTCGAAACTTATGTTTATTTTGTTATACAATAAAATGATGGTGGATCAAAACATGATATACAAATATGTTCTATGCTTAAGCACATACTTTGCCAGGTTGTGGAGCCGAAGAAAAAGGAGGAAGATTTTAATGATACAAGTTAATGGTGTAGAATTATAGTATTAACGGGATAGGTTGTGTATCCATAGTTTGATAATTTTAAATATAGACTTCCTTCAGCAGTGTTTGTCTGGGCAAGTTTTAAAGAACCTAGGTGGAATGATATTTGTATTGATGGCTTCTTAGTGATCCCTTGATGGAGCTTATGAAATATATTTTAACTTCTTGTCAGTTATCTCTTTGATGAACAATGTTAGAATGATAAAGTTGTTGCAAGTGCCATTTCATTGTTGGTGAACTTGAAATAATTACTGTGTCCTGGTTTGCAGGGCATGCACATGTTGCCGAAGCTATTGCTGTACCGCTTAACATTTTCTTCACAATGCCCTGGACGTGAGTATTAATTGAAAATTCTCATCCATGTTTTACTTCTTTTCCTTAATTTTGTTTTTATCAGAGAACAGCTCCTTACATCCTTTTCAATAGGCAGGCCAACCTATGAATTTCCCCATCCATTGGCACGCGTACCCCAAAGCGCTGGTTATTGGGTATGTTCTTGTCTGACAATTTGTTCTGTATTTGATTTTCCAATTGAAGAGCTTTTGAATTAAATTTTACCCCAAATTGTTTCCTAATATATCTTGCTGGTTCCAGCTTTCATATATAGTTGTCGATTTACTGATATGGTGGGTTATAAGGGGATATATCAATGACTTCAGGATAAGGAATTTGAAGCTTGCTCCTATTGCATACTTTAGTTTGTACCGTGGGTCAGTATCCCATTTGCCAACAGCCTATATGTGGAGTCGTCATGTTATGCCAAAGCCAAGTGGTAAGGATATTGTCTATATTAAAACAGAGATTATTTGTGTATTGATTATGGGATGTAGATTTATCTGTTTCGTTGTCTATTTCTTCACTAATGCCTGAACATACTCCAACGTCTTCTAAAGCCTTGGTAATTTCTTATTGGTCATTGGCTCATTGTTGACATAACGGTCTTCTTGCATCATTATGGACGGTTCATATTACGCTTATTACTAATTATAACAACTGCTTCTTACCACAACACTGGTTAAGAAAATAAAAAAAAATTATCAAAATTAGTACATATGAGTTAAGATCAAATTTAAATACTTGTAATAAATAAATAAAAGTAAGTCAAAACGAACAACATTAAAAAAAAAAAAAATAAATAAATAAATAAATAAATTTAAGCTACAAATCACTAATTTGAGGGCAGAATCTATCATACAATAATATATCAATTACATAATTACTATTTTCCAAATGGAAAAATTACAATTCAGTGGAACTTTTATAAAATAATTATAAATTTATAATTTTTTTATAATTTTAATTATTTATATTTATAAAATTTATCACTTATTTATAATTATTATTTTAAAATATCACTGATTTGATATTTTCTTTTTTCAATTTCACGACCAAATTGCTCCAAATATTTGGCTGCTATCATGTCTACGTCAAGAAGTTTCTTTTTGAAAGAAAATTCAATCAAACACAGATTGTTTTAGATTATAGATTGGGCTAAAGATTTAGAAAGAAAGTTGATAATTGAAAAATAAAAAAATAATTATTCTTTCTTATTTTTTGTGTTTACTTCTATATTGATATATATAACATTTATAATTGTCTTTCATAGATCAAATCATTGTGAATAATTTTGGTTGAATCTTAAAATTGTATGCATTTGTTCGAATCTAGACAGAGGAAAGCACATACGTTTTTAAAATAAAGATTTGTATTACATCTCAAAAATCCGCAAGTTATTTTTCTACACTTTTTTTTTTTTTAAAATTATATTTTATGAGTTGTAATATTGTATATAGTACTTTAATAGCCAAGGTATGATGTTAAAATTCTAATAAAAATCACTTTCATTAATTTTATTTTTAAGTATGTTTTTCAGTTTTTGATTTTTCATATTTCCTTAGTTTTGATGATTAAAGATACTCAAATTTCTTCATATTTTATATTTAAATTATACTTTTACATAGAAAATCTAATATCGAATAATCTAAATAGAATTAAAAAGTAAACTATTGGTAAAAAATTTATAAATTCAAACATGTACTTTTTTATTTTATATATATATATATATTTTCTTGCTATTCTTATTATTTAACATTAATGTTTTTTTTTCTAAATAAAATACACAACAAATTATTTTCTAAGTGTAATTAGATTAATTGAATCTATATCTAAAAGTAAATTTTTTTTTTACAAAAAGTATTAAATCAAGTGAATCTAAAAAGAAAATAAAGGGTTATTATAAAAAAAAATTTAAAAAGAAAGAAGAAAATTTAGCCAAAATCCCTAAATTGGACCATTGTTTTGTGAAAATAATAACTCAATTTATTTTGCTTCATAAACCTTATAAGGAGGCGCATAATTGAGTAAGGAAAAAGTAAAATATATATTTTTTTCTTGAACAATATTACCAAAGTAACATGTTACTGTCAAACAAAGTAACATATTACTATTTATATCAATTTCGATGGCAATAAATTTCTTTTTTAAGAATTTCATAATCAACATTGATCTTATTTGATAGATCTTGATGAGAAGATTTTAAAAATACTAATTTTCTTTAAAATCGACATTTAGATCAAAAGTTATATTATTTTAAAATTTAATATTTTAATAATAATGATATGTGTTAAACTTTTCAATAAAAACTATTTGTGCTTAGCCTTAATGCATTAAAAGTTTCTTATGAGGGTGCTTTAACCAAATTCCTCTAAAAAAAAATAGTGTCAAAGATGAAAAAAATGAAAACCAAAATATTCAAAACAAAAGTTTGATAAAACAAACCAAACCAAACACTATAAATTTCTTTTTTTTTTTTTTCTTTTTTTTAAACATTGTGGCATTACCCAATGGTCTAACAGCTACACCTTAGGGTGTAGTGAGTAGGAGGTCATGGGCTTGAGTTGATGGAGCAACGGCAACCCTTCAGTTGTAATCTAACTATACTAACATACTAACACGCTATCTCAGGAAAAAAAAAAAAAATCTATTTTTTTAAATCTTTCTTCACTATTTTCTAATTTTACATAAATTATTTACAAATTCTTTTCAATTTTTTTTGTGAATTTAATAATCTAATTAAAAAATAGTACAAACACACAAAAAATATAACACTAAACATCTACATTATGACCAACTATTTAATTATGAATAATTAACTTTTCATTGTTACTTATATTATATTGTTTCAAAAGATTTCATATATTATTTTTGTGATATCTTATAAATGTAAATTTATATATGTTACTGTATTTATACATTGTCAATCTGTAATATTATATTACCATCAGATACTTTGATTTTCTAACATATATTGCTTTAGTAATATAGTTATATTTGTTAGGAAAAAATTGCGAAATTGTGTATTATTCTCATACCAACTTATGTTCAATACATAAATACATATATGTCATACAAAAAAGTGTCCATAGCAAACACTTTCAATAACAAACTAAAACTTCGCAAAACACTTCCATCATGATTATAATTGTACTTTTTTTCCCTCACAGAAAAAATCACATTATTGAAAAAAAATGAATTTTGAAATTCATAACAATATATATTACCTCAAACTCTTACTTATCAAAATATTTTTATTATAATGAGTTATAATAAAGCAAGAAGAAAAATAAGAAGATGGTAAAACAAAAACTACAGAAGATCTATTGCAACATATTCTCCGAACAAAGTTAGACGAGCTGAAACATGAATTATTCTATCTGTTGTAAAGTTCAAGAAAAATAATGTACCTCATGCACACATTTTAGTCAAATTACAAGGAAAAAAATGAAATGATGCCTAAACATTATTGCAGCAACTCAATGATGAAGAAAGTAAGTATATCAAATAAAAAATTTCAATCAATTTTTGTTATATACTGATTACTTATAGATGTCATAATAAATTATGTAACTTGACGGTTTTATGAATGTGACCCTGCAGACACTTATAAGTATGGATCTATAAATATCATGAAAACAAATATAAAATTCCTATATCGATTGAAATATTAAGCTACAATATCATTCCATTTTCTTGAAAAATTTATTCTACATTTTCTACATAAATGAAAATATACTAATGATTAATGTTATATTTTTCATCATACAAGATATTCGTGGCACAGGAAATTGGACTCAACAATTCTTGACGTATAAAAATAAATTACATATTGATATTAATACATTCTTACACTAATAGCATGCAAATAATATGCAATAGTGAGTTCAATGAATTTGTATTATGAGATGAACTATTAAACAAAATTGTGTAATTGTACAATTAATAACATACCTTCAATTGTATTACAGGTACAGATTATGAAAAATTAAAGTGGAAAGTTGATAGAAAAATATATGGGTAATACTATATATTTAAAAGATCTGCTAATTGTTTATTATTTAAGATAAGGTTGTGATCTTAACAATCTAACTATAAATTAATATTTATATTTATAAAATTTCTCATTTATTATTTAAATTTTTCAGCAGAGTATATATTCATTTCTTGCTTAGATGTATTTTGAAAGCAGATCCATTTATTTATACAAATCTTCATACTTTATATACATATCACGTACTAATTTAAAAGACACGCATAATTACAATATTAAAAATTGATAAAAAAATCACGTATCACGTGCAAAGCACGTGTCCAACCACTAATGTACTTAAGTGTATTTTTTAAGAACTTTTTAAATGAAACCTATTAACTAAATTCAACCCAATTTTATGAGTTAAATATATATTTTTTAAAATCTAAAAATATCAGATTAAATTTTGGACGGGCATCGAATCCATGACTACCCATCGCCATTAGGAGATGTAAATGGTTGACTACAAATACCAATATTTTGTATTGGAATCGAGAGAGGGCCTGGAATCCGGTTGAGGGGTCACCAGCTAGATCCTTTATTTATTTATTTAATTGCTTGGCTCTACAACTGCCCAACAAGTATGCCTAAATAGTTGGGTCATATTATATTTCTTGCATAAGACTCTCATTTCATGCATAAAATGTTTATGCTAGTTTGTAATCACCATTTCACCCTTAACCGATAAATTAATTAAGATTTATGAAATTTAGCCATACACTGGTGTCTTTGGACAATTAGATGAATTACACATACCTACACCCGACACCTACCCAAATACAAATACAGCTGGCATTTTTCTAACAATTAGGAGGCAGACACATAACGGGACACGTTGAATAAATATATATACATGCATATATTATATTATACTATATATAAAAAAAACAACATTATTTCAATTAAATTAGGTTTTTAAATAACAATGGTGGCCACCACAACGGTACCGATTGCGACAATGGGATGGCTGTAGTGCAATGGTGGCAACCTGAGCTGTAAATTTTTTTTTCTTTTTCACACAATTCCAAGAAAACTTACTAATCACATGTATAGGGTTTAAAAGGACAATCGAATCAAGCACAAACCCAATTCATAAAATTGAATTTGAAGCATGAAAGAGTAGGGCTTCTAGTAGCAACAATAACAAAGTTTCTATAAAATTTTGTGAAGTAGCCTACCATCAGCATCAATGCCAAATGAAGGAACATACCCAAGGAGAGTGAGAGGGCAACACGATGACCGTGAAGTCGACAACAGGGCTGAGAAGTGACGGCGGCATGGCGACGAGACTGGTGGTCACCGGCGACCCGAAATCGACCGGAGATGGAGCTGTGTCGGGTAGGTTTGGCTTGGGTGGTAAAAAGAAAAGAAGAGAGAGAATAAAATAAAATAAAAATGAAAAGAAGTGGAAGTGGAAGTGAAATGCAAATTATGCAATTCAAATCCAATTCCTGGCTTTAGAATATACACCACCATGAATGTAGGCATCACTTCATTTCAAACATAACAATTGCTTGTTTAATCTAAATTGATAAACAATGACATTTGACTCATGAAACAATAGCAATAATATACCCAAACCCCAGAAATCCTATTTTAGAGGAGAAATCTTTTGTCAATGCAGGGGACTATTTCAACCCTTTGGTCTGCAATGCATTCATCAGTGATGCAGACCAAATTGAAAAAAATATACTATATATTTTTATTTTATTATTTTGAAATTAATAGTTGATTACGAATTTTTTAATTTAGTATAAAATATTATAGAATTATTTAGTTATTTAGTTTCCTGATTTGATATGATGCAATTTTCCTACTTTATTAGTTTTGATTTTATTTTTTATTTTATTAGCTTCTTGTTCTTCAGGAATTACGTTTATTATAAATAATGGTTGTAAGCTTTAG
The DNA here is from genome assembly GCA_036172215.1 of Camellia granthamiana. Classification (NCBI taxonomy): domain Eukaryota; kingdom Viridiplantae; phylum Streptophyta; class Magnoliopsida; order Ericales; family Theaceae; genus Camellia; species Camellia granthamiana. Next base: position 52,801 of record JAXFYN010000215.1, read on the forward strand.
GGGTCCTTCAATTTTTGATGATTAATGAAATTGTGAGTTGATATATTCTTTTGTTCCAACCTTAGATATTCTTTGAGAATCAATTATTGTTAAGCCTTTATTCTTGGTATTCTTGATGAATCAACGAGTATAGAGAGAAATCTTGTTTCCGATATTCTTGTTTGAATCAACAGATTTTAAGATTATTATTATTTCGCGTTTCACGCTGCATCAATAAGGCCTAATGTCACTAAATCCCACTGGCTGTGTTTCACCCGAAAAATTCAAGAGTTGCCTTATGAGGATTGGCAACTTGTTCTCACCCCTTAGAAGCTCTGTTGCTTCACTGGATGAGAATGTTTTGCACAGAATCCACAACATTATATTCAGAAAATTTTGGCTGAATAGCAATTGCATGATTCCCGCAATCACAACAGCATCCATTGCCTCAAAGCATGATTGATGATGAATGGATAACAGGTTCAATTTGAACAAATTTAGCAACAAAAATTTAAACAACATTCACTAAATGGGTGTTGCCTCAAGTTTGAGAAATGTTTCATCATCAAATTCCCAACTATTACTTACTTGTATTCGCATCCTTAAGCATGTGCTATGTAATCACCACTGTTTACAGCAGAACCCTAGTGAATCAAGACAGCTGACAACAAGTCATACATTAATCATCTGATTGTGACTGTTCAAACAAATTGTGTGTCACATCCAGTTCACCAGAAAACAAAATGCCTAACTGATTTCTTTCTTGTTTTTAATATGCATAAGTAAATAAGACAAGCAATACAGTTGAGCAAATTTCAATAAGAAACACGCTAAAAACTGTCATAAATTTATTACAAGTACTATATGTTTCTCCATACATTGAGTAAAAAATTAAATAGATAAACATTTCTCGGCTTATTATTGGGAAGGGGAGGTGTTTTCAACTTTTAGGAACTGCACCAAATATGCCTAATATGTACATCGTGCTCTCCATAGCTTTAGCAAGAGTTTCATGTACTAAGTCGTTATTTATTTGTTTATTTTTATAAAAAAAGATCAGTATATCTTTTACTCTTCTCAGATCTTGCTTTAGCTAAAGTCTCTTAGTTTTTATTTATTATTGTTATTATTAGAAGGAAGATGTATCTCAAAGGTGTTGAGAACTTTCACTAACTTGGACAAATTTTGAATTTCAAAACTAGTAGAATCCATCTGACCACCTCTTAGTCCTTTCCTTGGCATATTAGAATCCATCTGACCACCTTATATTCCTTTCCTCGGCGTAGTACATATGGATGATTCACTCACAAAAGCATGAACTTGTACAAATTCTCTTCATACATTCAAGTATGTTATTGTTGATTCTTTTTGCATTGCACAAGAGGTAAGCCTCATTATGTCCCCCTCTCAGTTTTGGATTATTAATAATTTTTTCTCGATTTTGGATTATTAACAAAAAAATTTCCTCATACTGCTGAGGTTTATCCCAAAAAAACAAAAACAAATTCTAATAGCACAAGTTCTCAAATTCTATTAGAACATATCCCCATCGATGAAAACTGTCAGCTTTCCCTTCATCCACGCCATGGATCATGTTTGATCGGAACTATTTATCATATAGATTTGTGTCCACCACCTCAAACCTATAGTACCTCATATCACCGTCATATATCCTCAGTTGTAGAGTTGTAGCACCTTTTTTCGCACCATGGATCTGCATTATGGTGACACCTGATGTTCCCTTTGGCACATAAAAATACCCTTCGAATTGCCATACTCCAGATGAGTAATCATGACCCTGGAAAGAAAAAAATTCAAGTGGAATTTCACATAATGATCACTAGAAACTGTGTTATTGTAGCTAAATTTGTTGTGACTAGTATATTCTTCTCTGCAGGTAGACTTTTTTTTTTTTTTGGGTATATGCATGTGGAGAGAGTGGAGGAGAGTACCTTAAGGCGAACTTCTGTGCGGGCCTGGTTCCACTGTCATCGTAGAAGGGCTTGTCGTGGTTGTAGACCCATAATCTCCGGACTCCATCTTCATAACTGTAACGATTGTCCAGAGGCACGCTGTATGGTTTTTGCAACCTGAAATTCTTTTCGGTTAGCGGCACGAGGGTGAATCCATCCGTGGGATCAGCAGAGCAAAACAAAACAAAGTTTTGCTGAAAATGTCACAAGAACAAGGAATAGAGCACTGGTTGAAGTTGTGAAGATGCTTTGCTTAGGGACTTGGAAGCCTATTTATGCTCAGATTTCTTGTGGGCTTGCCACTAGCAGACAGCTGCTTGGTTTCGAAAATGCTCTTCAAGTAGTTTGTTTATTTATTTATTTCCAATTTTTTGTACTGTTTTGTAGGATATGGTAGTTGAAAAAGTCGATGCGTTTGTCAAATGCTAAAAAAATTTGCTTTTGTTATTGAGAACGTTTAGGTGGGGATTAGAATTTTGTCTTTAGTGATTTTTTCTTCTTTTTTTTGGCCTTCTAGACTAAAAAGACTTGAAAAGTATTCTTTTTAATGAAAATTGAAAAAAAAAATCACTGAAGACAGAAAGTTTGAAATGAAAGTGACTTTTTAAGGATTTGCCAAACAAAGTGGATCCTGTTAATTAAAATTATTTTTTCTTAAATAACCAAAATGTTTTGAACTTAAATAGTCAAAAAGTTATTTTTCATTTTTAAAACCAAACAGAACCAGAAAATAACATAATTTTTTAGAAGTTGATCTCACCAACAAATCTTGTACCCAATTAAAAAATGTTTAAATTTTGTCTTATGATTTGCAGACATGAATGTCTTTGGTTCAGTTTTATTTTAGTGAAGGACTAGGATTCTCTAAAATGTCTTTGAAGATGTGACCTCTGTTTTGTGCTTGTTAATAATGCCAAAATGATTCATTGCATAGTAGAAAAAGTTCAATTTGCACGTCAATTGCGTTGCTCTTCCTTTGGCAGGCCTTTATGAATTTGCTTTTGATTAGCGCTGCAAAACGAACCAAGTTAGTTGACCTCAACTCGTGTTTAATTCGTTTAAGGTCAACTCTTTTTATAAATAAATCAAATTTAAATATATTTTAAAGTTCCTTAAATTTTTAAACAAATTTGAACAACATACCACTCGCTCAATAAGCATATGTGTATCAGAAAAAACCAAACTATTCAAGCTCGACTCATGTTTAGCTCATTAAAAACTCATTCAAAATAGGTTTATTATGTAAACAAGTCAAACTTTGAACAATTTTGAAACTTAAATTTTCAAATAAAACTTAAACAACCCGCTGCTTGACTCAACTCTTTTGCAGCTCTATTCTTGATGAGCATGGCCTTGCGTGAGTATAAGAATTCAAAATTGTTTTTGATAGGCAGGGAGACTCTTCATCTGATTGCTACTGTTATACTTATCTAAGCTTGATTACTACCCTTGGATTTTAAAATGAGTCTTAGGTGAATTATTATTGTTATTACTTTGTGCCAATTTTTGTCAAATTTTCCCCAGCAAATCAGAGGGGATACCACTCCGGAACGAAACTTTTGATGTCATACATGAATTGTTTTCTCTCTTGAAAAGATAAAATATCACCGTGTGAACAAAACATTAAATTACGAATATACCTCTTCAAAAATCGACCACTATTCTAACTATTAGTAAGTTGAAGAACAGAGTTCAATGGAGTGCCATAGTGCAGCGTCGGTTGTTTCCATCATTGAAGTTAGAGTCTCGAACCAAGCTTTTCGAATTACAAAAGGCAAAAAAGTGCTTAGTTTCATTGCAAAAATCAATGCAAGTATCATATTTACTTTCTTTCGCAATAACTTCATTTTCACCTGCTTTTCCTTGTTGCACTTTACATCAGTGATTAACAAGTTATGAATTTGATTCATTATTTCCTTGGGAAACTTTAGCTTTTGGTGACAGCCAATGTTTCTGAAAATAACAGCATGCAAATATGGCGTTGTCCATGTTGCAACTGAGTGATTCGGCAGTTATACAGATGACATTTTTCTTAATACTGTAAAATTTTGCCTTCTTATGATAAAAGACATGCTAGATTTGCTGCAACTAGAGGTGTTAAAATGGGCAAATTTGGACCAGGTCAAAATGGGTTATGTATTTAAAACAGTTTAATCCAAATTTACCTATTTAAGTCCATTTATAGATTTGGACGGTTTAAACAGATTTTAAATGGATGTACTAGAACAGGTTCATGGTTTCAAGTTGAATTTGTCACCTGTAATTACAACATCAGTTTGAGGGTTAATTGTCATGGGATGTAATTATGCACAAAAAGAGTGACATCATCTTCTATTTAGAAAGCACAAAGAACAGTCTCAATTAGCACATAGCATCAAAGTCTATTTTATCTTTTAAACTTTAGTGTGTTTTGTTTCTTTCTACTTTATTTGTGTGACCTGCTTTAATTTGGCAGAATGTATTTGTTTTCAAATTTTGAATAATTTTGTATTGACGACAGACCTCTTTTCCCAATCTTATTCTATAGTTTGTGTTGAAGCTTTCACATAGAATAAAATGTAGAATTTTGTAGTCATTGACAATATGAGACACATTACATACCTTCATTACAAGACCTTGAACTTGAAGAATGAATTAAGGAAAACAACTACATATATGAAAATCTTGGACTTGAAGAATAATGTGATGGATAATGACATCGATCATGTATACGTAGAACACAAGAAGGAAGTATACAATATTGACAACCTTTTGGATCACTAAAGTTAGCAGAAGAGCAAGACATTTTTTATTTTATTTTAAAAGAGCACATATAACAGTCTTAGCCAGAACATGGAGTAGGATCAACGCTTATCTTATCTTTTGAATTTCAGTATTTTGTTTCTTGCAATATTATTCGTATGGCCTACTTTAGTTTGGCGGAATGTATTTGCTTTTGAAGAATGAATAGTTGAAGTCCGACCACTATAAGATGCTATCGGGATTGCATTGAGGGGTGTCTCTATCCTCTCTTGAGGGGTTTAAGCACATTTTTGCAGAGAAATTGGTTGCTACTAGTTCTAGTTATAGTGAATTCATAGAACATAACTAAATAACAATTTCATTACAAGACCTTTCTAACAATCTCATATCACTCAAAACTAAGCAACATTGACCCGTACTTCTTAAATTACTATTTGGTTCACTGAAATGATTTTGAATAAGAATAAAATAACTATTCCTTGATCTCCTAATCGAATAACCATTTCCCAAAATTGGTGAATGGTGATTCCATTCAAAATACACATTCCCTACTATTTTACCAAACAAAACAAGAGAATGAGTATTCCAACATAATGACCACTCTATTCTAACCTTCATTTTAGTAAAACAAACACCGCACTATCCAACGTGACTTCTTATATATTTTGATGCCTATCCACCTTGACTCCATGTAATAAGTATTTGCTGGTGCAACATACACACCACATTTGAAATAAAAGTCTCCAGCACCTCTATCTTTTGTTTCAAACTTTCTCACACCATCAATGAAAACTGTGATTTCTTTTATCCACATCATGGATTAAGTTAACCCTGAACCATTTATCATACAAGTCTGTATCCACAAGATCACCACTGTAGTACCTCATGTCCCCATTGTAGATCCTCAGTATGATAGTTGTGGCGTAATTGGTGGCGCCATGGATCTGCGCAATTGTAGCACCGGAGGTTGAGTTTGGGACGAAACCATAGCCTTCGAATTGCCAGACTCCGGATGAGTAGTCAAGGCCCTGTGTGAAAGATCGAACTGATAAATTGGTGTGTAATGTAGCGGAAACGTGTAAAAGCAGAATTTGTAGTAATGAAATCACTACAATTCTTCTATGATTCAGTTGATTCCACAAAATTAGGCTTGTCAATAGTTCGGGTTTCATCCAAAGCATCCAATCCGTTTATTAAACTGTGGTCCTAAACCTGATTAAAGCTGAATCTGTCTAGTCTGATCCAATTAATATCCGATCCAAAAATTAATCATATTTTGGATGCCTAATTGAATTGGATCGGGTTGAATTCCTATGAATTCGATCCATTAACAGGTGCAGAATACCCTAATTATGGGAAACATTGAGAAAAATCTATATTATTCATCAAATGAGGAACCCCTTAAGGATTATAATTGTTATTTATAATAAATGGGAACCATAATGCGATCAATTTTCTGCTAATTACAACACTAATTAATCAAATCAGAAAATTATCAAAATTGACAAATTTGAGTTATGCTCAAATTTGAATATTAGAAAGAAAAAGAAAAGTGCCAAAAGAAACTATACTGAAAAATTAAACACATTTCCACCCACTGATTGAGTGTCGTATTTTTTTTGAGCTTTCAAATTGTAATTACACACCCACTTTTGAAAACTTCTTTCTAGGCAGGGAAATTTGCCTAACCCGGTCATCCTTCCGGACGTCCCCCCGGACATCCGGCCGATTGACCGGAACAATGAAATTTTTTTATTTTTCTATTTTTTTTTATTTTTTGCAATTGGCATCTGCTATTTTTTATATATTAAATAAAAAATATTTTCCAAAATTTTAAAAAAATTTTATGAGCTTTGAATAGAATTTTGGGTTGTATGTTTGGTTATGAGTTGTAAGTTTTTGAAGCAAATATCATATGTCACATTAATTATTCTAAACTCAATTCAAAACTCATAACCAAACAAATACCACCTAAAATTTCTAGTAAAAATTGCAAACAAAATAATCTTTTCTTAAAACAATGAAATCAATAATTTACAGCCTAAAATACAGAGAATCTATTTAAAAACAACAACTTACAACAAATCGGTGAGTTTCAATTATTAGGTTGTTTCCAATCAAACAAAGGCCTCTCATAGCAAATTAGCCAAGCCGCAAACCTGTAGTTGCTATTTTGTCATCAACCCACTCAAATTATGTTTCTTTAGACCGATTGGATCAGATGAGATTATCATTCTTAGGGCTGTTAGTCCTGAAATTATCAATAACTTTATATTGTGTATCATATTCCATATGTTTGGATTGTCTTAAGATTCTAAGTAATTAATAAAATCCTATCAATTTTGTAATTTAACTAATTAATTTAAACTTCTTCTTAGTCCATTTTATATCTCACGTCAATAGTATGCCCTGTTTAGATAGGCTATTACTCTTATCCTCAATTTTCTTAGCCAATCATTAGATTTATATTTTGTTAGATTATAGTCCAATCCGAAGATCATGTCCGTCTAAATAAACATATCCACAGTGTATATACACAATGATATAACGGTATTATATAGTATTAGAAGGCCACGCACACCTATGATCTATCAAGCACGGATACGGGTACGAGTACTACTACTGGTACAATACAGATACGTCAATACGGTAAATTCAAAAAAAGTAGGGTACGGGTACGGGTACGGTTTGGTACGCTTGTAAAAAAATATTTATTTTTAATTTAGAGTAATGCAAAAATTAATTAAATGGTTTAATTTGTTAAGATCCAATCTACAATTAACATTTAATGTCAAAAGTAAAGGTATAAATCAAAATTAAATGTCAATCTATTAAATAACTTACAAACCATAGTTTAATTTTAAATTCATGCTAAACATAAAACTAAAAATAAAAAATAAGTCTAGTGAAATGAATTTTATCTCTGTAATAGAAGAAAATATTATTTCAATTGAGATACGATACAGCTTGGGTATATACTACGTACGTTTAGATATGCCAAAAATTAAGAAGAAAAAATTTGAGTACGTGTAATGACCATGAAAATAAATAAATAAATAAATAAAAAATTAAACTTTTTATTTAGATTCTAATTCTATGAACTTTTAAAAATAGTTTCACAATTCATAAACTTATAAAATATATATATATGATGTTCCCATTTGAAGCTAGTATATTGGGCAAAATTTTTAGAATGAAATGATGAATATTTAATTTATAAAATTGACGTCATAGAATTTTTATGATCCAATTTTCATGATCCAATTTTTATTTTTTGTGTTTATTTTGAGTGTTAGACCATGATTTGAGATAAAGTTTGTTGGGTGTAGTTTGATAAATATGTGGGCCATGTTTGGTTTATTGGTGAAAATTTAATTCAAGAGTCATGATTTAGAATTAACAGTTATGCTATGGACCCCAGCACCCCCACTGGCATTTCATTGGCCAATTTTTTTATTTTTTTTTCTTTTCTTCCAATCACCCACCCCCACGTGGGGGTGGGGGTACTGGGGGTGGCGAAGTACAGTGGTCTGGGGCATTTTTGTTAGAATTAATTTAATTTGAATTTGTGTAACTAACTATGTGAGTGGTGGGGACCACTTCGGGTCTATTTGGTTTATTTTTGCTTAAGTGCTAAATTAGATAGCTACTTCAGATTATTGAAATTTACTCATATTAGACACAATTGATTTAGTCCATGTCTTGATTTTATATATATATATTTAAATCATCATAAGAAAGTTGTGAATATTTGTGGTGTGTGTGACACCAAATTATGATAAGACTTATGAATGATGAATTTATGATACACACCATAAAATCAAAGTTATACGTTTTTTTAATCATCAAAGGGTTTTATTTATTAACTTGTACCTTTCACCAAATGAGAGGATCTTGTTTTCACCTTATCTTGATTCAGTAATGTTAGATATCATGAAAAATCTTTCATGAAAATAATCATGAAAACTTTGTGACCATTGGATTACACTTAGAATAAAGCACCACACACTAATCAAGGTAATCTAAAGATCATAACTCTTTCATGATCATTTTCATGAAAGAATTTTCATGATCCCTAACTTTTCTCATCTTGATTAGTTTATTACATTAAAGTTTTGATTTCTTTATTTATTAACTTGTTCCTTTCACCAAATGAGAGGATCTTGTTTTCACCTTATCTTGATTAGTTTATTACATTAAAGTTTTGATTTCTTTCTTTATTATCTGTGTTGGTGAAATCCAAGATATATTATAATGAAATAAAACTCTCTCTCTCCCTTCCTACAGTTGATGGCCGACCACCCACACACCCTTTTTTTTTTTTTTTTATCAATTTCTTTCTTTCCTTTAATTGTTTGTGCTGAGACAAGACTTAACATATTATATGTATTAATTGATGGGTGTGCCCATTTCTTTTGTGAATTTTCATTACATATGTAGAGTAAAGCAAAACTGAAAAATAAGAAGTATTTCTTTATTGATTTCAACCTGTAGTACAGAGTAGGATATTTATATCTTATTCACGATATGACATACACCTAAGCTATTTCTAACTATTGAACCAATTCTGTAACTAACCACTAACCATCTACAGTTGTAACAACTTTACATGAAATATTATATGCTACTCCTCAACCTTATCAAATGATGCACATGATCTAGAACCATCCACTGTCTTTTGCTTTTGCTCTATGAGAGTGTGATTCTCATCAGGGCCCCGCAAGCTAATAGGGGAGGGACGAACCATTAGCTTGGACTGCAGGTAAGAAAAACGATCAGAAGAGAGTGGTTTAGTAAGGATATCAGCAATTTGGTCAGAGGAAGACACATGTTTGACAACCACTAGTTTAGCAAGAACTTGCTCACGGATATAGTGATAATCAACAGCAATATGTTTTGAGTGGGCATGAAAGACAGGATTAGAGGCAAGAGAAATTGCAGAAAGGTTGGCACACCATAAGGTAGGAGAAGGAGAAGAAAGTGGAAGCTCAGAGAGAAGCATACGAAGCCAGGCCAATTCAGCAGCCGTCTGAGCAAGGGCCCGATATTCGGCTTCAGTTGAAGACCGAGACACAGTACATTGCTTTTTAGCAGCCCAAGAGACCAAATTGGGACCCAAAAATATACAATACCCAGTAGTAGATTTCCTGTCAAGAACACTCCCAGCCCAAGCAGAATCGGAATAAGCATGAAGATCTAAAGGACCGGATGAAAAGACGAGCCCACATGCCAATGTACCCTGAAGATATCGAAGCAAGCGTTTGATAGCATTAAAATGAGCCACTGTGGGTGCATGCATGAACTGGCAAGCATGATTGACAGCATAAGAGAGGTCGAGTTGAGTGATCGTAAGATATTGCAACGCACTGACAATGCTGCGATAAAGTGAAGGCTGAGAAAAAGGCAGGGAAGACTCAGAAGCAACCACAGCCTTAGTAGCCATAGGAGAAGTGGAAGCTTTACAGTGAAGCATTCCAGCTTTGGCAAGAATCTCAGAAGCATATTTATGCTGAGATAAAAACAAACCAGTGGCAGTATGATGGACGGCAATACCAAGGAAATAAGAAAGAATCCCCAGCTCCTTCATAGAAAAGGCAGAGTGCATATGCTTAATGAGAGAAGCAACAAAAGGAATATCATCCCCAGTGATGAGAATGTTATCAACATAGACAAGCAAAAGAATAATGGTAGAACCACGATGAAAAATAAAGAGAGAAGAGTCACATTTGCTGTTGGTGAAACCATAAGAAACCAAGAAGGAAAAAAAAGTTGAGTACCAGGCTCGAGGAGCCTGTTTGAGATCATACAAAGCTTTATGTAGGAGACAAACATGAGAGGGATAAACAGAATCCTCAAAGCCTGGAGGTTGAGTCATGAAAACTTCTTCTTCTAAGATGCCATGCAAAAATGCATTCGAGATATCTAACTGTTTAATAGGCCAAGAAAAATGAAGAGCGAGGCTAAGAAACACTCGAATGGTGGGTTGTTTGGCTACGGGACTAAAAGTTTCATGATAATCGATGCCTTCGGATTGAAGATAGCCTTTGGCCACAAGCCTGGCCTTATGCCGAGCAATAGATCCATCAGAATTTTTTTTGAGTTTGAAAATCCATTTACAGCCAATAGGATGTTTACCAGAGGGAAGAGAAACCAATGTCCAAGTCTTTTGGCATTGGAGAGCTTGAAATTCCTCAGTCATAGCTGCAGCCCAAGCAGGAGTTTTAATAGCATCAGAGAAACCACGAGGTTCAATTAGAACAGGGTCACTAACAGTAGTGTCATGACCCGAACCCGCCCCTATGGGTTAAGGACATAACCAGCCAGTAATCTTGAGATTATCTACGGCCTCAAACCACAACAGACGTAACTCAACAGAGTAAAGGGGCCAAATCGGAAGCAATAATTAAAAACTTTGTCCATAGAGCCGTGCTTATATGCACTTTGAAACAAACCATGCGCATATACGTTAATAACCCACAACAAAATACAGTACCATAAAATCCCATTACAGACAGGATCATCTAAACTGAGTCAACCCATATCAAAACTACATACCGATATACACAAGGTCCTTGCCAACCAGACAAAATGTAAATATATAACAAAATGGCAAGGTTGGGTCTCGTGCGTGAGACACAAGGCTGACTCTCCAAAACTCATGTTGTTCCTGGCAGACTTCACTGGGGCTGGGTTTGGACTTCTCTCGGCTCACTTACAAACACATGAATGAGCTGTGAGCGATAGCCCAGTGAATAATATCAAATACAGAAATTACTTAACAATGTAGAACAACATGTTCCGAACGGCCTTGGGCCCCAATTCATATTTCTGTTAAACAGATATATATAACTATACGAAATATAACTCAAGTGATTGTAATTCCAAACATTCTGGCCTTTGGCCCATTCAGATTTCCATCCTTATCAAAACGGCCTTCGGCCCATTCGATTATGTCAAAACGGCCTTCGGCCCATTCATTTATGTCAAAAACGGCCTTCAGCCCATTCCATTAATATCAAAACGGCCTTCGGCCCATTCATTTATGTCAAAACGGCCTTCGACCCATTCATTTATGTCAAACGGCCTTCGGCCCATTCATTAATATACAAAACGGCCTTCGGCCCATTCATTATGTCAAAACGGCCTTCGGCCCATTCATTTATGTCAAAACGGCCTTCGGCCCAATTCATTCATTTCAAAATGGCCTTCGGCCCACTCATTCATGTCAAAACGACCTTGGGTCCATTTAGGTTTATCAAAACGACCTTGGTCCATTCATGTTTAACAAAACGACCTTGGGTCCATTTATGATTATCAAAACGACCTTTGGTCCATTATTTATTTCAAAACGACATTGGGTCCATTTATGTTTATCAAAACGACCTTTGGTCCATTCATGTTTATCAAATGACCTTTGGTCCCATTCATTTATTCATGTCAGACTTACGTCCACAATCCCAATTAGCAATTCATAAAGCTTATAAGGGAATAAACAATTGGACATTCACAAGCATTCAAACATCGATATTACTCACAGTGATCGGCTTGTGGATTTGCCCTGGAGCTTGACCCTATATATTTCATGAACACAAAATGGTCACTAACAGTTCAATCCGTTCTTTAATTCACATATTCCTCTTTAGGCTTTATTCTTATCTCATTAACTCATTTACAATGCTTAACATATGCCTAAGAGTGCTTACAAGTGAAAGAGAACGGAAAAATATATCACAGAATGCATTTTTAGAATTTCAGAAAACAGGGTCCCCGCTCGAGCGTGGACTTCTCCCGCTCGGGCGGACCCTTAAGCCTGCAAAAGTATTGGTTACCCCCAAATTTCCGCTCGAGCGTGAACTCTACCGCTTGAGCGGACTGCCTGCCTACATAGCTCCCCCGCTCGAGCGTCAACTCCCCCGTTCGAGCGGGAGCCATGTCTGCCAAAAGTGCTGGGAGCTCGAAGTCTCCGCTCGAGCGGCACTTCCCCTGCTCGAGCGGGAGTCTAAATTCTGGAAATCCCCAAATTGAGTTCTTGAGCTTCATTTCGACTTTTAACCCACAATTCAAGCATGTTATGGCTCAAAATTCATATTTACACATGCTAACATGTTACCAATACAAGATTACAACATTAGGAAGCTTCATTTCTTATATTATTTACATGCATGTCTCAAATCAATCCAAATTCATCACCAACATATCAAATTCCAACATGCAAAGCTCATTCTTTCATGATCTACTCTTGCAATGTAAGAAATGCACATTAATCACAACTATTTGGTGAAGAAATGGTCATACACATGGATTTCATTCAACTTCAACATAGATTACAATACATTAAACTCAAACATGGAGAATCATGGCAATTTTATACATGCATGCTCATATTGAGTTTCAATTCAACAAATCCAACACAAATTTCTTTTCAATCTTACTCTTGATTACCAAATTAGCTTGAACACCACAAAATTACAACTATAATCCAAGAATTACTCACCTAGAAGCTTTAATCTTCTAAGGGCTCTAGCCAATTCTTGAGCTAAATCTCCAAAATGTCCAAGTCTAGAGCCCAAATTACACAAGTCTCTCCCTTCCTCTCTCAATAGCCGCTCTCTTCTCTCTCTCTCTCTCTCTCTCTCTCTCTCTCTCTCTTCTTGAGTTACATTCAGTCCAAATGAATTAAAGAGGGGAGTTGGGTGTATAAAGCCTTGACAACAAAACCACTAAGGCCATTTTAATAATAATAAAGTAGTTGGGCTCTAATTCATCAATTAATCCATTTAATCTAACCAGAGTCAATTTCTAATTAAATTTCACCGTAGGCTCTAAAAATTATGCCAATCACAATGGCGTAATCAATTTCGGGCTCTGTGGCCGATAAGACCCTCAATTTAATTTTCGAAGCGGGTTATCAAACAGATATTCCTACGGTGAACAGATAAAAACTCAAAATCACATACATTCACATAATGACACCATAAAATCCTGCCAAAACACATAATCATACTTAAATTAAGGACCAATTAGCATACTACGGAACATGGGTGTCACAAGTAGAGACCAGCAAAGACTGATGAGAAGGTTGCTTCTTGGATTTGGTGATCATAGGATACGTATTGACTGTAGATGAAGGTGGAACAGGAAGAGGATATGAACTAAGATCAATAGTAAGAGAATCAATTGGAACAAGAGAAGAATTGGAAAGAGAAGATGAAGAAGAAGATGAGAGAAACAATTGAGGAGAACCAGAGGAAGAAGAAGAAGCTGTAGATGGAAGAGGAGAATTGACAGTAAGCTTGACAGTAGGCCAGAAAAAATGTTGTTGAAGATGAGAAAGAGATGGAGAAGGAATAGACGAAATAGGGTGAGTAACCAATGGAAACAAGGACTCATCAAAAACAACATGACGAGAGAGATATACTTTACCTGTGAGAGGATCTAAACACCAAAAACCTTCAATAGAAGGATGATAACCAATGAAAACACACGGGATAGACCTAGGAGCAAGTTTATGAGAAGTGTAGGGCCTGAGCCACGAAAAACATCGACAACCAAAGCTCTTAAAAGAGGCAAAATCTGGTGGCTTATGATATAATTTTTCAAAAGGAGTTTGTTGACACAAGGAAGAACTAGGTAACCTATTCAGAAGTGGCAAGAGTGTCAAACCAAAAAGAGAGAGGCAAGCCAGATTGATGAAGTAATGCAATGGTAGTGGTGATAATATGACGATGCTTTCTTTCAGCCACTCCATTTTGTGGAGGAGTGTGAGGACAAGACACCTGATGTGAGATGTCATGAGATTGAAGATATTGCTCAAACTGATTTCCTGTATATTCACCTCCCCCATCTGTGCGAAACACTTTCAGGGTGGTGGAAAATTGATTTTCAACAAAACTTTTAAATTGTTTTAAACGTGAGAAGACTTCACTTTCATAGGAAAGAGGATATAGCCAAGAAAACTTACTAAAGTCATCCACAAACAACAAAGAGTATTTGAAACCAGAAGTAGAAGAAGAAAAGGGACCCCAAATATCACTATGGATGAGGGATAATGGTCCATTAACAGTGGAATTAGACAATGTAAAGGGAAGTCTGTGGCTCTTTGCTACAGCGCAATGAGTACAGACATGGTTATTACATTTACTAGAAACAAGTAAGTGAAAATTATTCAAAACAAAGTTCAGTTTGTGTGAAGAGGGATGCCCTAGCCTCTGGTGCCAAGTAGTAGAAGACGCAGGTGCAGCAAGGGCAGAGGAGAAACATCCCTAGATAGAGTGGAAGGTAACTGATGAAGGACCTGACTGTAAAGACCTTTATACAGCGGAATCTTTGAATGCTTGTCCTGAATAACAAAAGAAGTATCATCAAATGTGATAGAGCAATTGTTATCAGCAGTCAATTGATGAACGGATCAAAGATTAGAAGAGATAGATGGAGCATGAAGCATGTTACGAAGTCTGAAAGGGAATGAGGGAGTAGGAAGAATACCTTGGCCGGTGTGCATAATGGGAACAGATGAGCCATTACCAACAGTGACAGAATCTGAGACATAATACGGACTATATTGTTGTAGATTAGAAAGGTCATTGGTAACATGTGTAGTTGCAGCAGAGTCAACATACCAATTAGCAGGTGGAGCAGGGAAAGAAATAGACTGGGATGTCACATAAGTAGTAGGAGACGGAGAAGATGGAGAAGATGACGATGAAGAGGACTGATAGGAAGCATCCATACGAAACCAACAGTCAAGAGCCGCGTGATTAGGTTTGCCACAAATCTGGCAAAATAGTGATGAACCACCAAATGAGGAAGGTGAAGAAGTATTTCTTTATTGATTTCAACCTGTAGTACAAAGTAGGATATTTATATCTTATTCACGATATGACATACACCTAAGTTATATCTAACTATTGAACCAATTCTGTAACTAACCACTAGCCATCTACAGTTGTAACAACTTTACATGAAATATTATATGCTACTCCTCAACCTTATCAGATGATGTACATGATCTAGAACCATCCACTGTCTTCTGCTTTTGCTCTATGAGAGTGTGATTCTCATCATAGAGAAGCATTAAATGAGATGTAGACATCACTTTTCTCCCTCTGCTAGCCGAGAGCCATTATCGCCTCCCTAGGCTTGGATCTACTTTTCCACAGATAGAGCTCCTTCCAATTCATTTTGTTTGGTGTCCTCCCTCAATACAAAGAAAGAAGAAGAGAAAAACAGTCCATCTTTTTCCTTTTTTTTTCTATGCAACCCGTGAGACTTCTCCCTATTTTTCCCCTTGAAAATTCTTCTTTTTCCATTGTAGAGACCTTGGTGTCCTAGCCTTAGCCTTGGTTGTTCAGACTTGGGGTTTTTCTTGAGTGGTTTGTGAGATAGAGATTTGAGAGAGTTTTGTGAAGAGAGCTTGCTATTCGTGAAGGGTTCTTGGAGGATCTTGAAGCGAGGAGGGTTTGTTGGCTTGGACCTACACTCTTTACCTTTTCATCGTCTTACTCATATCTTGAGGTAGGGATTTTATTCTCCTCAATACTTTGTTATAGATAGATATGTGGTATTTTATTACTGCATAAGAAGCATGATTTGTAGAGAGATTTTTGAAAGGCATGTGGATTTTGAATTAGGACTTTTGGATTTTAAGAGCTTGTCTAATGATTCATTATTGATTATGAAATTTTGAGATAATAAAACTTGTTTATGATGAGTTTATGTAAAACCCCTAATTTTTAATTAAATATTCCGGAAGCTAGAGAAGAATTGATAATTATATAATTATTGAGACTTATACGAATTTAGAACATCATTGTGCTGATTTAATTAAAAAGCTTAATTTTAATTGTTGGTTTAATAATTTGAGAATGAGGTAAGTTGATTATACTTATCAGCCGTATCGGTTATTGTGAAGTTGAAATGGAAAGGAAATGGATGGGCTGTCGTGTAATGGAACCATACCGAACATGTTGGAAATTTCAGTTAATGAAATCAGAATTTTGAAATGGTAGAATATAAATAAACGAAGAAAGGATAATGATTTTACAATTAATTGTTGTGAACTTGTAACAAGAAATTTGAAGAGGAAGGGAAATACGTAATGGTCTTGAAATTTACTTTATGCCGAAACTATTAATGACTGGAAGTAGTGAAATCAAACATGGAATTGTTATGAGAATTATATTGTTCCTATAAATGATTTGAGTCCTTTTGTCTAGAGGTTTTATCCTTGGCTATCGGTGGAGGATGGTATTGTTGTTGCTGTAGAATTGATGAGAAATAGGTTTATAGCGATTTCGGTTTTCCCTTCCTTTGTTTATTGTATTCCGGACTTGGTTCCGTCAGTGTGTTGATGTCATATTCTCATTTCCACCCTTTACTCTGTATATTTGAGTCTTGGGTTGTGTTGGGCAGGTTTGGAACATGTTGGTTGTGTTTAGAAACCAAAAGTTGATGCCCATGATTTGGCCTTCATGCTCGAGCGGGGATCTTGACGCTCGAGCGGGACCTTTGTTGTTGCTTCTCCGCTCGAGCAGGAGTTTTGACGCTCGAGCGTGAATATCCTTCTCTCAGTATTTTTCTCTACAGGTCGTCGGACGTTCGAGCGGGAGTTTTGACGCTCGAGCGTGCCCTTTCGATTTTGTTCCTCCACTCGAGCGGGGAGTTTGACGCTCGAGCGGGAACCATGGTCTGCAAAACTTCTGGAAGTGTGCAATTGACACTCGAGCGGCTCTTTTCACGCTCGAGCGTGAGTCTGTGTCTGACGCTCGAGCGGGAAAACTTTTATATTAGTCCGAAAAGTGACATTTTGGATCACTTTTTGACTTTCTTTCTCTCTCCTACTTTTTCAAAACCTCCATTGGAGAGCACCTCACTCTAAAATTCCAACTTCTCTCTAGGATTTGATCTAGTAGGAGTGATCTTCTATCCTTGGGCCTTTGTAAAAAGTGTGGAGCTTGTTGAGGGCTACATCTTGATCCGAAAATATTGGGGTTTGGAGCACTTTCAAATTTCTTCATCTTCTTCCTTTGAGCTCCGAATTTGAGGTAGGGATTATAGCGATCCCGGGTTTACCCCTTGTTGTACAGTAATCCGGACATGTGTCTGTGGATGTTGGTAGTTGAGTATTGTCTTGTTTACATCCTTTCTTGCTTTGTATTTGAGTTATAGGATGTGTTGGGCAGGTTTGTTACAGGTTGGTTGAGCTTAGGAACAAAGTCTAGTTGCCCAGGTTTTGGCTAGTCCGCTCGAGCGGAGATGTTCACGCTCGAGCGGATAGGTTGTTGTCGCTTGTGCGCTCGAGCGGGGGTTTTGGCGCTCGAGCGGAGAATGCATACGTCCAGTATTTTGTGCACCTGCAAAACTTCTGCAAGTGTGGTTCCTACGCTCGAGCGGGTTTGGTGCACTCGAGCTGGTTGCGCTCGAGCGGGGATGTTGCGCTCGAGCGTACAGTGTATTTTTGGTGAGAGTTCTGGGAGGGGGAGACCTGAGCTCGAGCGAACTGGTATCTACGCTCGAGCGGAAGAACTTTGTGTCTGTGTCTTGGCGCTCGAGCGGACAATGTTGCGCTCGAGCGGACCATGTGTGTTGTGTCTTTACGCTCGAGCGGAGTGTCTTACGCTCGAGCGGACCTGTCGTATAACTGAGTGGGACTGGGCATTTTAAATCACTTTTTGACTTATCTTCTCTCTCTTACTTTACCCAAAACGCCATTTTCAGAGCTTCTCACTCAAAAACCTTACCTTCTCTCTTAGTATTGATCTAGTTAGGGTGTTTTGCTCACCTTTGGTCTTCACAAAAGGGGTGTAGATCGTCGAGGGCGTTCTTTTGATCCGAATAGTTTGGTGTTTGGAGCATTTTGGTTTTGGGTCCTTCTCCTTTGGAACTCATCTTTTGAGGTAGGGATATCCTACTCCTCTTTATGAGTTTTGTCTTTAAATTTTAGCATTTTGATATGTTGGGGTTGTTGTGTGATTTTGGGAAACTTTGGGCCATTGTGTAATTTTACAAAAGTTGGGGGCTTTCATCTATGATAAACCTAGAAGCATGTTTGGTATAGAAACATGGAATTAATGTTGAAACATTAAGGAAATTGGAACCTAAGGGTTGTGATGTTAATTATGGAGAATGCCCTAATTACATTGATTGATTAATTTGGATAATTAATTGTGTTGATTTGTGATGTATATAATTGTTGTTTATATGCATTGTGTTGTGTTGGAGGAGATAGGGGATGTACTCCACGGTTTAGGGGAAGATAGGGGATGAACCTCTAAACCGGATGTTGTTGGGAGGAGATAGGGGATGAACTCCGTAGATAGAGCGGGTATGCCTATCTAGAAGTGTATTGACAGAGCGGATATGCTTGTCGTTGGAAGTATTGATATAACTGTTATGTTTATCTTTGATGAAGTGAAAAGTGTTGGCATGAGTGTTTGTCTCATGTGTGATGTTTGGCCAGGTTCTGAGCCAAGGTTATGAAATGGCAAGTAAAAGGAAAGGAAATGGAAATGAAAGGGAATATAGACTTAAGTGTCTTGGAATTGTGTTATGTTATGAATGAATGTAAAAGTGTTAACCATCTATCAACTGTTAATCTTTTAGTCATTGTTCATAATTGGTTTAGTATATTTCTACTGGGCTGTGGCTCACCCTATATGGGAACATCATTTTCAGGTACAGGAAGCATGCCACCTCCAAGGACTTAGCTTGGGAGGCTAGTGGCGGACAGACTTTTTGGTTGTCTTTCTTTTGTTGTATTACATGAAAATTCAAGCCAAGGGCTTTATGTGTAAATGAGTTAGCACTCTACTTTTGTGTAACCAAGTGTTAACTTGGAAAGCTGTAAGCCCTTAGGGCATTTGCTTTTGTTGTTAACATGTGATACTTCTTGTAATACAACTCTGGTGAATGAAAGGATGTGGACATTTTATATATCATAGCATCTCTATATTGCTGGGATTAATGTTATTATTTTGAGGGCGTTACAGGGATGATCTACTCCTTCTTATGAGTTATAACATAAATATTGGTCATTTTGATTAAGTTGATGTTGTTGGGTAATTTTGGGAAAGTTAGGGTTTGTTTGGTGGTTATATAAAAAGGGGGTTTTCAAATGTTTAGCTCCATGTGTATGAGAGACCTTGGCAAAAGGAAATTATTGTTGTCAAATTGATGAAATTAAACCTTAGGGTTGATATTGAGGAAGGGGGATAATGCCCTAATTATGTTGAATAATTAATTTGGGGAAAAGTGAAATTTAGTTGAGGATAATGAAATTGGGAAGTTATGGGAGTTAATGGTGTAGTTGAATAATTTAATCACTCACCTATGAAAATGTTGATATTTTATCTGTTGATAAATTTATTATCTGTTTAGAGATAACTGCTTTGGACTATCGGTGGAGGATAGTCTTGATTGTTGTAGACATTGTATGTTGATTAGGGAAAACTGAAACTAATCGAATGTTAGGTCAGGGAATGTGACGGTTGGAATAATATAGTAAATATGTGTATTGATTGATTATTGTATGTGATAAAGTGTTTAAATACATTATATATGTATATTTGGCAGGGAGGAGATAGGGGATGTACTCCACACACACATGTATTCATATACTTTAACACATTATTTAGGAAAAATGGCAGGGAGGAGATAGGGGATGTACTCCATATGTGTTCATATACTTTAACACATTATTTACGTATATTTGGCAGGGAGAAGATAGGGGATGTACTCCATATGTGTTCATATACTGTAACACATTATTTACGTATATTTGGCAGGGAGGAGATGGGGGATGTACTCCATATGTGTTCATACACTTTAACACATTATTTATGTATCTTTGTTTGGAAGGAGATAGGGAATGTATTCCGTATGTGCTTATACGCTTAAATACATTGTTTATGTACCCTTGTTTGGGAAGAGGTTGGGGGTGGGCTCCTTAGATGATTAAGCAGGCCGAAGTGTCCAGGGTGTGAGTTTTGAAACCCTATGAATTGAAATGCGTGAATGAAGTTGTCTAGTGAAGTATTCGTTACGTGAGATGTAGTCTCACTTTGAATTGTGGGTAACGGGAGAGTTAATAAGTCGAGTGGTAGTCTCACTTAAATTGTTTGGTTAGATATTGAACCATTTTTGGGAATTGGTTTGGATAAATAAGGGAGGTGGATGGTAGCATGGATGTGATTGTTGTCGGGCTATGAGAAAGGTGTAATTTGTTGTATGTGTGTTAATCAGTTGTTGAATGATAATGTTTTAGTTATTTCTCATATTGGGTTTTGTATATCTCTACTGGGCTTTGGCTCACCCTACTTGGGACACCATTTTCAGGTACAGGAGACGTGCCAAGTTCGAGACCTTTGCTTAGGAAGTTATTGGAGTTGAAGGCTCCACTTTGCTATTTATTATATTAATTACATGTAATTACAAGCCGAGGGCTTTACTTGTAAAGGAATTACAATCCTTCTTTGGCGTAACCAAGTAATAACTTGGAAAGATGTAAGCCCTCAGGGCATTCTATTATTGTTATAGACATTTGTTACTTATATGAAGTTCTATTTTGTAACATTAACTCTGATGTATGTATGGAAATATGATGTAATTATCTTGTGTACAAAACTATTGTATGTTGGGATTATGTATTTTTTTGAGGGCGTTACAGGTTGATATGGAACCTTATGTGTTATCGATTGAATAGTCCAATTGCGTAATAGATGAGAGTGAATAGAATGAATTTGAGATACTTGTGTTGTGAAATGTGATTGTGATATATGGAGGTAACACGATCCTTTCAGCTAGCAACCGGTAAAGCAGGTGGATGTGCTATATAGAGGTAATGTGTTCCTTCCAGTTAGCGCCTTGTAAAGCAGGCTATGCTATATAGAGGTAATGCGTTCCTTCCGACTAGCAACTGGTAAAGCAGGCAGATGTGGGGCTCGGTGAGACCATGGTGGTGATGTGAGGGTTAGTGAGTCCTCAAGTTTATTTTATTGTCAATTTGCATATATCTGAAGAGATAGTTGTTGATGAACATATGTGTTGTGAAAATAGTTGGAGTAACGTCGTGGGATGATTGTTGAGTTCGATGATAATTGGATTATTGTTTGATATAAATGAGTAGCACAAGGGTGCAAATGATTAACAGTGAATCGATTATGGAAATAAAAGACGAATTATAGAAATACGAAAATGGTTAATGTACGTATGGCTTTTGAGATGTGATTTAGATTGAGAAATGTCCTTAAATTGAAATTGGTGAGTACAAGGATCAGGAAATTATTATTTTTTTTTTATGAAATGATAAAGGATGGAATCTTTTGAGAAAGAATATATTTATGTATGTATATTTTGAATACAAAAGTCACATTACATATATAATTATAACTTGTAGTATTCATGATCATAACTATCTATGTACTGTTATTGTTTAGAATCAATGGGATCTCTACTGGACTTTGTTGTTCATCCCATGTTGTTAACTATTTTTCAGGTACAAAGTTAAAGAATTGCTCAAGACTAAGATGTCTTGTTATTGCCGGCTAAGGGGGCCTTTTACCTGTAGGCAAAAATGACATTTGCTTTCAAGAGAGAGTCAAATCTCTCTCTCACTCCATTTCTTTGAGTTTTATTTTTTCTCAATGTAAGCCTAAGGGCACATTTTGTGAAGTAATGTATCTGAGCATTTCATTTATTGAAGGTACACGAGAGAATATTGTGTTTGGTTAATTATTCTTGCTTCTGTATTACTAATAAAGAAATTGACTTTAATAATGTATTTGGTAATGGAATCGGGCGATAAAATTAAGGGCGTTACAGTACGTGTTTCGTGTACTCGATACGTATGTAGAAGTACTTTACAAGTACTATATGCCAGTAAGTACCCGGTATGGATACAGCATGCTTTTCGAACTACCCATGTTTCATAGCCTTTGATGTTGTAGAGAAATGATGGTTGTACCGTTGATTTTTTTTTTTTTTTTTTTTTTTTTTTGGTTGAAGAAATTAAAATTTGAAATCAAATATTTGGACAATTGCATAGTGGTAATTTGAGTGTATACCATATGCACCTGTTATGTATTTTTATGGTGTACGTTACGTATTTTTGTGGTAAATGTTATGTAATTTTTTGGTAAAGTTGTGATAATTTATGATCGAGAAATGAAGTTATGCATTTTGTCGTAATGTTACGTATTTTTTTGTTCAAACATTTTTTAACCAAAAAATGTGTAACATTATCACAAAATACATAATTTCATTTCTCAACCAACCATAAACTGTCATAACTTTATCCAAAAAAAATGTAACATATAGTGACAGAGTTAGAAATTTAAAATAGAGGGACACATGTTAATCAAGCAATTCTATGAAGGATAAATAAGAAATAATCTTTATTTGTAAAACTATTAGTATAAATATAAAAAAGTTAGGGGGCACGTGACCCTCTAGTCCTTGGCTACTTTTGTCTTTAGTAACATATATCATAAACATGCGTAATATGAATGCATAAGGTATAAAAGTGTGTACCATAGCATTATCTAATTTTAAAACATGGTGCGAGTTATATACTTTATAACAAAGGGGAAATATCACATCACTAGTGTGTTAAAAAAGTAATAACAAATCATTGTGAAATTTTATAAATATTAATAATTAAAATTATAAATTTTTTCATGAATTTGTATTTTTTTCCTAACATCACTAGGATGCAACTACCCCCATAATAAAATAGATAGGGATAATTTTACATCAATGAACATTTGGAAAAATATTTTCAAATTAATTAAAATTTTATAAATATTAAACAGTAAAATTATAAATTTTGGATTTGTAATTAATTTTTGAGGGTCTCTAATGCTTACTCAGATGTTTCATCAAATTTAAATTTGATGAAACACGCCTTTTTTTTCTTGCTCAACAATGTCATTAAACTCATATCAAATGAAGGCAAAGCTAGATTTTTTCATCAAATTAAGAGAGCATTTAATCTTTCATCAAATTTCGTTGATAACTGTTGGTGGACAATTGGCTAGTCAATTAGGTGGATGACTGGCCAGACATCCGTGTGGATGACCGGCTTGGGAAAGTTTTGTTGAAAATTTACTCTAGGCCAAACGACCAGCCAAATTTAATGAAACGATTAAAATACAATATATTAGATCAAACTTTAAACGTTTGAGATGCACTAACATGTAATTTAAATTCCCCCAATAGATATATATCTGCTACATATACATAAATAGAGAGAGAGAGAGAGAGAGAGAGAGAGAGTACTTGGACGAGTGGGGTCATGAGGCTTATCATCAGCATAAACCCACAATTTTCTGACTCCATTATTATAACTGTATCACTCTTCAAGTGGAATGTCATATGGTTTTTGCAATTCAAAGTTATACTCTGTCAATGCCACATTGGTGAATCCATCTGTTGGATCTGGAAGAACACCACATAACATGCAGAATGAATTTGATATCCCACTATTTCCCACAATCACCACCACAACCACAAGTGCATAGCTGCACACTGAAATTTCATGTTTTACTCTCTCCCCCTCTCTCTCTCAAGAATACTTTCTCTCTCTAAATATGAGAGCTGTATGTGTGATGAAGACTAGCTAAGCCTGGTATATATAATAATGGAAGTTAATTTAGTTGGAATATTGAAACTATACCATTCTAAGTTTGTGAGTTTGACTTTGCCTTCTTGTTTTGTACTCCGACTACGGTATAATACGTCATAAAGAAGGAAAAAAAAAAAAAGAGGTGAAGTTGGGTAATATACAAAAATAAAAGGGGTTCACGTGTAGGTCTTATTATTCAATAAGTTTTATGATAATTAATGATATTTTTTTTATCATACACTATTAAAAAACGTCACTATAGCAACATTTAAAAAAATCATTACAAAAAGAAATTATTAATTTTTAACTTTCAGAGATAGTTTGAAAATTTCGTCACATAAAAAATACTAATTATAAGTTTTAACGACAATTTATAAAAATCATGATAAAAAAGTTATTAATTGTCAATTTCTAGTAACAGATGAAAAAATCGTCACAAAAAATTATATTTAACTATGATTTTATTAGGACTTATTTTCAATAGGACTTGATGAGAATTTAATCTAACTATTAAGACTTATTGGTTGTTTATCCAAAAATATATAAATTATGCTCTGCAAACTCTCGTTTGGGAATATGTTATTTTAGTAACTTTTAAATTTTTTTTAGTTAAAATATGAGATAAAATAATTAGTATATTTAGAATGACTTTTTAATTTTTTACGAAAACTTGTGCAAAAAGTAGAGAGAAATGATAATCCTTGACGTTTTTATATAGTTTGTTGCTTTTTGATTTTAGGGTAAATTACAAACACACACCCTGAGATTTATTTAAATTACAAATTACCCCCTATGGTTCTAGAAATTACATTATGTCTCCTAAGGTTTCTAATTTTATAACAAATAGATCCTTTTATTAATAAATTATCAAGTTAATTAACAGTTTTTAATAATGTTAAAATTTTATTTCAATTAATAATTCAGATAATTTTGTTATTGTATAGGTGAACAGTTAGAAATTTTACTTTTTCAATTAATTCTATTAAATAAAAAATTCTGATAGGGAGGTATTTGTAATTTTCCAAACCACAAGGGGCAATTCGTATTTTAAGCAAACCTCAGGGGGTGTATTTGTAATTTACCTTTGATTTTATTAATGACTTTTTAACTTTTAGGTTAAAAAGTGATGTTTCCAAATGAGATAAATCCTAAAATTTTCAATTATAATAGTTAATTGTTTACATTTTTAATTAAGTTGTCATGTGATTATTTTGTTAAATGTTAAATTTAGCAAAGAAATTTTGGCATGTGACGTGACCCATATATGGGGCATTTTTAAGGGCATATATGTAACTTTAATACATATGTTACTCTCTCTAATGTATTTTTTCTTTTCTTTTAATTGTGTTTTCTTGTCCTAAAATATATTTCATGTACGAGACACATGTCATTTTTGTCAATCAATTTTACTCTAGACTAAACATAAGGGCTGCGTTTTTATTTTTTTAGATAGGGAAAGCAATTACGAAACAAAAGGGACCTTAGATGCAACCAACAACAATAAGGATGAAGGCATAGCTTTCAGCTTCTATCCAAACGTGTGAAAAATCAAAATCAAAGACTAACCTACATAGGCAATGAGCCACAAAATTACCCTCACGATACACATGCGAGACAGATGACAATGGGAAACTAAAGTAGATATCTGTATAAAATGCAAGAGTGCAAAATATAATTTATCTATAAAAAATAAAAATAGAAAGTATAGAAAAATGAACTTTTTGTGTAACTGTGCCAATAGGATACAAGTTCAGCTTGAGCAATTTAATTCACTCGACAATCTTATAGATATAGATGTAAGACAAAATATTTGCATCTATCGCAATTATAAATACAAATATTTTATCTCACATCTATGCAATGATGAACATTACTTTTTGCATGCAATGTTGTCTGTAAATATAGAATTTGCTTGTGTATATTTTCTAAAATGTTCATCTTAAATACAATAAACTTCTTAGGCAAGTCAAGATATCTTGACTTTGCTCATTTTTCTGGTAATAATTCAACAACACTTATTTGTTGACAAAAGTGGTCATGTGAATGATTATGAGTTCATTTGTATCAGTTTGCTTTGTGTGTTGGACCTACATGTGCACATGTTTGAGACTGATGTCTAGAGATTTGGCTAGGCAAAAGGCTTAAAGCTTTCGTAGAATCAATGTTGAAAGAATGATTTGGATGCTTGAAGTTGACTTTCTAGTAAATGTTTTTGAATGGTGAGGATGTTTTACAATGCGTTTGAATTGATATTTTTTTGCAACTAAAAGCCTTTTTCTTTTTGATTAGCCAAAAGCAAAGATTTTATGAATCAAAAGTAGATCAAGAAACTTACAAAAAGTGGGAACAAACACTGCATCATTATCAAAAACATAGCATCCCAACTATGTTGGCACCCTATGCATGATTAATCATGAGCAATCCCATAACAAACCAGAAAACCAGAATTGGAGAGGTTTCAATAAGACTACACAAAAAAGAAGCAGAATAGAGGAAACAGAGCAAAAGCTTAAGCCCTAGCACCATGCCTACACTGCTGCAAATTAAAGATCATATTATAAACTAAAAGCCCTTTTTGAGGTTTAGGGACTTACAAAGATTTAGCATTTCTTTGTTTATTCAAGAGAATGAGTGGAAGGAGGAAAGAGTTTATGAAATGATCAAGGAATTATCCATCCTAGGCAAATTGGTTCCAACCTTGAATGCTGGTTAAATATCATAGATGTGATTCATGAACTTCATTTCATATACAAAGCAATCACAAGTGAACCATAGGAATAGAGAAATCAAAAGAAAAACACCACCTGAGTCTAGTATAGGAGACAGAATCCTAAAAAATGAAAGCAACACACCACACCACACCACTACCCTACTAGAAGCAAAATCAAAACAAAACACATAAAACAAGACAAACAAAGCCACCCAAAACTTAGATGATTGCCCTCTGGTTGAAATGACCAATGAAGACTCAGTTGAATCCTTGCATTTCTCGAAAACAAGCTTGGTTCTCTTGGCTTTTAGAACTCAGGACTAAAGTTGTAGATGTCCAATAACAGTGGGGCCAAGTTCCGATGGAAAATCTTGTTCACTAATTACTTGGAAATACCAAAATCAATTAGACAGGATATTATACAATGCCGTACATGTTGATAGCATGCAAGATGGCCAGAGCTTGAGTATGTCTATTATTCATGGTTGGATTACACTGACCACAGAGCCTACTTGTTGATCGAGAGCCAAGATATATGTAATACAACAAGTGAGCTACTGCAGAATTCAAGACACATTATTGTATCTCTAATTGTGATGGAAATTATAGCTCGCCCATTCTAGCACGTGCAGCCTCATCCCCCACACGTGCGGCCTCCATCCCGTACGTGCGGTCCAAGGCCCTGCACGTGCGACCCTGGCCCAGCAGCCCAAAATTTTTCCCTTTTGCTTCCAGGCGCTCCGGACCTGACCCCGCACTTCCCGGAACTAGTGAGATCCAAAGAAGAACACCACAAAAACAAGGATTCCAATTCAAGAAAATTTTCGAATGTTTCAATTCCAACGAGAACAAAAGAGAATGAAGTCAAGAAGAAAGAAAAGAAGGAGAGGAAAAGATCCGGCCGTCACACATGCTCTTGCAGCTCTTCATCCGTCCATCCTATTACTGTCTTTCATAGCTTTCTATTTTATTAATAACAAGCCGACAATGACATTCTTGCCCAATACACTTCCCAACCACTTTCTTTCTTTCACACCCCTTTTACTCTGCCTCATCATCCTTGCATTGCCCACTTTTTTTGATTATGCTGCTTTTGCTTCTTTCTTAACTGGAAAACAAGCAAGTGAAGCCACGGCTCTTCTGACGTGGAAAGCTAGCCTTCACAACGAAAGTCAAACTCTCCTGTCCTCGTGGGTTGGAAGCAACCATTGCAGTTGGGATGGAATTGGCTACAACAAGGCCGGTAGAGTTGCCTATATAGACCTTCACAGTTATAGTTTGAAAGGTACTCTTTCTAATCTTAATTTCTCATTCTTTCCTCATCTCCTCACCCTTCAACTTTTTAACAACTCACTTTATGGGACCATCCTCCCCCCATATTGGTAGCCTTTAGAGACTCACCGTCCTTGTCTTGTCACTTAACAATCTCTCTGGAACAATTCCGACCGAAATAGGCCAACTAACTAATCTAAGAATCTTGTACCTCAATAGAAACCCAATCGGTGGCTCCATCCCTCAACAAATAGGATTGCTCAGCTCTCTCAATGAGCTTAGCTTGTCTACTAACAATCTCACGGGTTCAATCCCTTCTTCAATTGGAAACTTGGGCAACTTAACCATTTTGTACCTTTTTGACAACCAACTTTCCGGATCAATCCCTCAAGAAATTGGGATGCTGGTGTCTCTTCTTGGTCTCTGTCTCTATAGGAACTATCTCACTGGTTCAATCCCTGCATCTATAGGGACTTGGGCAACTTAACTATTTTGTACCTTTATAAGAACCAACTTTCCGGATCAATCCTTGCATCTATAGGAAACTTAGGCATGTTAACCACTTTGAACCTTGTTGGAAATATGCTTTCAGGATTCATTCCTTTGACAATTGGAAACTTGACAAAGTTGAATAAATTAGGCTTAGGTCTAAATTCATTATCAGGCTCCATTCCTTCAGAGATAGGAAATTTAAAACAACTTGGTTATTTGATATTCATTGATAACCAACTCATGGGCTCTATTCCTCCAAGATTGCACAATCTTACACATTCGAAATGGTTTCAAATAGGTTACAACAAGCTCGTTGGTCATTTACCAGAAAACATATGCTTTAGTGGATTACTTACAGAATTAGGTGCATATGACAACAATCTCACAGGTCCCATCCCAAAAAGCTTGAAAAATTGCCATAGCCTATATCGAGTCAGGCTTGATGGAAACCAAATATCGAGCAATATATCAGAAGATTTTGGCGTATACCCAAGCTTGGATTACATTGATTTGAGTCATAACAATTTTTATGGTGAGCTATCTAAAAACTGGGGAAAATGCCACAATTTAACTAGTCTCAAAATGTCTAACAATAAAATTTCTGGTAAGATACGATCTGAATTAGTAGGGGCAACTCAGCTATCCATTCTTGATCTCTCTTCAAATCATCTAGTTGGAGAGATCCCATTGAAATTGGGAAGGTTGGTTTCACTATACAACCTTAAGCTGGATGATAACTATCTATTAGGCAATATTCCTCCAGAATTAAGTAAGTTGTCCAATTTAGAGCACCTTAACTTGGCAGCAAATGATCTAAGTGGCTCAATCCCTAGAGAACTTGGAGACTACTTAAAACTATTGGACTTAAATTTGAGCAATAATAGATTTGGGGAAAGCATTCCTATTGAAATAGGCCAGATCAACACTCTTCAAAGTCTTGATCTTGGTAATAACTTGCTAATTGGTAAGATACCACAACAGTTTAGAGAATTACAAAGCATAGAAATGTTGAATCTCTCCCACAATGAGTTCTTTGGTTCTATACCATCATCTTTCAATAAAATGGTAAGTCTTACTTCCATTGATGTGTCATACAATCAGTTAGAGGGTCCTCTTCCTGACATCAAGGCCTTCTAAGAGGCTCCATTCGAGGCACTCAAAGGTAATAAAGGTTTATGTGGTAATGCTACTGGTCTGAAGGCTTGCTTGACAAAATTGAACAATGGGGATGTTGAAAAAAAGGGCAAGAAAGTTATGTTACTAACTGTACTTCTTGTTTTTGGAATTTTGTGTCTTTTGCTAATGGTTCTTGGCATTTTCATGGCTTTTTGTACGAAAGTGAGGAACACAAAAAACAAGCCATCACAAGTAAACCATGATAATGTTTTTGCAATATGGAGCTATGATGGAAAAATGGTCTATGGAAACATCATTGAAGTCACTGAGAACTTTAGTGCCAAATATTGTGTTGGAGAGGGAGGATATGGTACCGTTTATAGAGCTGGCCTACCAAATGGCCAAGTAGTTGCTGTGAAGAAACTTCATGCAACACTTGATGATGACTTGGCTAATCTAAAAGGGTTTACAAGTGAGATCCGCACATTAACTGAGATTCGGCATCACAACATTGTAAAGATGTACGGTTATTGTTCACACCCAAGGCACTCGTTTTTGGTTTATGAGTTCTTGGAAGGGGAAAGCTTGGGAAAGGTACTAAGTACGGACGATGATATAGTAGTCTTTGATTGGATTTAGAGAGTGAACACTGTTAAAGGTGTGGCAAATGCTCTGTCTTATATGCACCATGATTGTTTTCAACCAATCATCCATCGAGATATATCAAGCAAGAATGTTTTGTTTGATTTGGAGTATGTGGCTCACATCTCTGATTTTGGCACAGTTAGATTTATGAATCTCAACTCATCCAATTGGACTTCATTTGCTGGGACCTTTGGTTATGCTGCTCCTGGTATATATTTTTCTATTGCAACGATTTATTTCCAATTAAATTACCCATGTAGTGTTTGTTCATTTTAACTTATTGATGATGACAAATTGCTAGATTTAAGTTTGTTATTCCATTTTTTTCTAATATGCATACCCTTAAATTCTGATGTATGATGAGCATAGCTACTGAAAAGCCATTTCAGATGAAAAATATGCACTGAAGTAAGTAAATAGAGTTGCAGATGTGTTAGCTAATTGGGGTTGTGATAATAATTCTTATTTCTCTACTTTTGAGAGCCTTGTAGATTGGTTAAGCCTGTTGTGGCTTTAGACAGGTTTGGTACTTTGTATATATATATTCAAGTTTTTTAGTGTTGATTCTTTTTTGGACCAAATCAGATTATATCCCTATACTTTACACCATTTATTACTTTGCCCCTTGACTTTTAAATTATTTCAGTTAGCCCTAGACTTCAAGTCCAGTTTCACTTGGGCCTAAGCATATAACATTGTCTTAAAATGAGATTTTGGTAAAAATACAAGTTTTTTTGGGTAAGTAAAAATACAAGTTGATAAGAAATAAAGTGAGATTTTGATAAAAGTGCAGCGGTGCTAATTGTAATTAATTCTATCACATACATGACTATTCTTTGTTAGTTTTTGAAACAAGGTTATACAAATGGGCCCAATTCCAGTTTGACTCGAAGTCTGGAGGGTTGATTAAAACAATTAAAAGGTCAGAAGGTAAGGTGAGATTAGATGTAAAGTATAAGGATGTAAAGTGTAATTTACCCATTCTTTTGCATGAATATTTTTTTTCTTCTATTGCTTGAGAGATAAGGCTCATTACCCTTCTCGATTTTAGATTATTAATAAATTTCTCCTTATGTTGTCAAGGTTTACCAAAAATTAAAAAATAAAAACTCTTTTTGCAAGACATGGAATATTTTCGCTTTGTTTAACATTCATTTAAGAAACTGATTATTTTAGAAGGATTCTACGTGTTTCCTTTATTTTGGTATTTATGGTTATAGTTGAGACTTTGGCCTACTCTAATGACCTACCACTTATGCAGGGATGGATTGAGGGGGTTGGAAGGGCGACCGCCACCCCAAAATTTTGAAATAACTCCTTAAATATAGTGGTATTAGCTATCAATATTTATAAATTATATACGCTCACCACTCTAAGATTTTATTGATTTCTTTAACTCAATTTGCAATGTTAAGTGTCAATCGTTACTCTTCTAACTCTAGGTTTCCTTTCTCTCTCTACCTCTTATTCTTCTTGTTTGTTTCGGTTCTCTTCTTCTCTTCTTGTTCTTCTCTTTCCTCAATTTTTTCTTCTATGTTTTTTGTTATTTAAATTCTGCCCATAACTCAATTTCCATTTTCACTTTTTCTTCCTTTTCTCCATCTCTATTTTAAAACAACTGATACTTTCAATTCTTCCTCATGTTCTTATTTCTGTATTTAAATTATGTCTTTCTTTATTCTTCTTCTTCTTTGACTTAATTACATTCGATGGAAATCATACTTGGCAACAAAGAGATCACATTACCATTGAGCATTTTCGAGTTGACATTTTACAATTACATGTGATACTCAATTACAAGAATTAAAAAAACTGATTTAAAAAAACTGATTGATTTTTCACAATTAAAGATATTTGCAAGCTTGCAAGTAAATTTAATTTACATTTGAAATTCTAGTTAAAAAATTAGACATTCCAAATTTAAAAAATTAATAATAATATTTGAGTTGTGCCAAAGTGTTTGTAAAGCAAGAAAGTCTATAATTTATCCTCTGTCAATAGATTTTTTTTTTTTTTGAACGACTCTTGTCAATAGATTGAGTTGTCTTCTTTTAACTTTACCTATGTCTACAGTGACTACAAAATGCACATTTTTGCCAATGGAAATTATCCAAACTAAGCAACACAAGTAGTATTTTTTTCTCCTTGATTTTAAGTTCGCCCCCTATGATTAAAATCCTGCATCCATCCTTGCACTTGTGAAAAGTCCTTTAAAAGCCACAGCATATAGTTCATTGCTTCAAAAACTTATATTTCCATTGTTAACATTTGGCAGTGAGCAAATTTTGTTGTTCATCAAATCAGAAAGACTAATAACACTTGAAAGACTTTAGTTAATCATGTATGGAAAGGTAGGTAGTTGCTTCAATGAACTAACTATCCTATTTTAAGATATTCATAGTTCTCAGGTTTTCATATTCTAAAATTTCGGCGTTGGCATTCATCAAGCATTTATATAATTTCCTTTTTTTGGAACCCTAAACTATTTGCATCATTTATCAAAGAATTCCAAGCAATTTAATCAATGTCTGGAAATGGGCCAGGACCATTTTTGTTTACTTTTCCACCTTTTCTTTATTTAACTATTTTTTGTTGTTGGGCATTTTTAATTTTGGGCAGAACTTGCTTATACAAGGGAAGTGAATGAGAAGTGCGATGTTTATAGTTTTGGGGTGCTAGCACTGGAAGTGATTATGGGAAAGCATCCAGGTGATCTAATCTCCTCTTTATCATCATCCTCGTCCTCATCATCAACATCAACTGGGCAAGGGATATTTTTGAAGGACGTCTTGGACCAACGCCTCCTGCCACCGAGGAATCAAGTGGCAGGGCAAATAGTTGTTGTTGCGAAACTAGCATTTGCATGTTTACACACCACTCCACTGTCTCGGCCAACCATGCAACATGTTGCTACGATACTATCAAAGCAAAGGCCAACACTGCAAAATCAATTCTACATGATTACATTAGGACAACTCTTTGACATCAACTGCTCGAGCTCTTGAGTATTTATCTCCCCTTTTAATCTTGGATTGCTTGATGTTCTTGCTTTCAATTGTCTTCTTATACCATTCAATTTCACCCTATTTCTAGTCTATTTAGCTACTCTTTTCTACTAATTACCATTTTACAAACTTTTATATGCCTAATTTAAAAGTACACTGCCTAAAAGACACGTGTGGAAGGAGGTGCGGGAGGAGCCCCGCACATGCAGGGATGAAGGCCGCACGTGCAGGAAGGGGCGCTCCGCCTGTGCGGGGATGGGTGCCACACGTGTGGCACTCTGGCAGTCTGAAAACTCTGTTTTTTTTTTTTTTTATCATTTTGAGGCCAAAAGTAGCTCATTTTCTAACCTCTCTCTCTCTCTCTCACTCTAAAAGCCTTTTTCCTCCTCATTCTCTCTAGAAAACACCTCAAACATCTAAAACTCTTTGATTTTGCTAATCTTGGGCCAAGATCTTTATCATCTCTCTCAAGATCTTGAAGATCCAAAGTTGGGGCTTCACTTGGGTGGTGGAAATCAAGCTCCCTCTCATCTTCATAGCTAGGGTTTCATCTCATCGTCAATCAACAAGTCTGAGGTAGGGATTTCTTGAGTTATATATATAAGTTTCTCTATATGGTTTTGATTTAAAAGTGTTCTTGAAGTTTGATGTAAATTTTTAGATTTTGATTCAAAATGTAGAGATTTTGACTATGGATTTTGTATCTCAAACCTATTTTCTACTTCTTGAGAGTTTTCCTCTTTTTGTGTAACGCCCTCAAAAATAAACCCATAATACATAATATTAACATGCGGAATTATAAGGAAATAAAGTATCTTATTTCATTCATCAGAGTACCGTAAAATAAAAACATCATAATAAATGCCTTATGGGCTTACATCTTGCCAAGCCAACACTTGGACACAATTCCATGAGTTCTAACTCAAAAACAAATAAAGCCCTAGGCTTGAAAGTTTACAAATTATTCAAATAAAACAAATAAAATAAAACAAGTCTTCAAGTCCAAATCCTCACAAGCTAAGTCCTTGGAGGTAGTGAACCACCTGAACCTGAAAATGAAGTTCCCATATAGGGTGAGCCACAACCCAGTAGAAAAATACTAAACCAAGCATAAGAATTAACTAAAGCATTAGCATTCGATACGCGGTTAACACAAGATAATCAATTTCCAGTTTCATGACACTAATGTCTACGTTGTCTATGACGTATTGTCTATGACACAATACACTTTCCATTCATACAGACATGGCTCAGAACCTGGCCAAACAACTCAACAAGGATAACAAATCAGGTTAAACCTTTCTTATAACCAAATAAACAAACATGCTGGTGTTATAACAATCTCGATCAAATCCACTTCCATACTTCCCAACTGATACACATGGTGGTGATGTATCATATCAACAACAAATAGAAATATTTCTATTATCAACAAGCACACACATATGTGATGCTACCGGAGTCCATCCCCTATCTCCTCCCAACAAATCCGGTTTAGAGGTCCATCCCCTATCTTCCCCTAAACCGTGGAGTTCATCCCCTATCTTCTCCAAACAACATGCATATGCAATGAAACACACAATTGCCATATACAACACATAGTCAACACACGAATGTTCTGTATTAACTCAACAGTCAAATAAATGACTCAATTTCAGTTATACCTAAGCCGCATGCATGGTCTACAACAATCAATGGCTATCCTCCACCGATAGCCCAAAACAATTATTTCTAAACAAGAAATAAATACAACAATACAATGAAATTTCATCATTCTCAAAGGTAAGTATTTAAACTAACCAATTACATTATTAAACCACTAAATTCCCCAATCTCATGAATTAAACCCAATTCCACATTTTTCCTTTAAATTAGTTATACAAATTAATCTAAGCCAAAACCCTAAGGTTTCTCCCAAAATTACCAAACTACCCCCACATACCAAAATACCAACACTTAGGATTAAAGCGTATAAATGGAGTAGAAAATCCCTACCTCGAAGCAAGAACCCGAAAGGAAGAAGACGGAGATGATAGCCCAAACTCCAAAGTGCTCTAAATCAATAACCGTTCAGATTAAATGGAAGCCCTCGACCCACTCTACCTTTTTAATGAAGGAACTAGGTTAGATACTCACTCTAAATAGATGAAACCTAGGAGAGAAGATGAGTTGGGAGAGAGAAAACTCGTAACCTAGGGTTTTATAAACTGAAAGGGGCTGAAAAACTGATCTGAAACACGCTGCTGCGTATTTAAACTTGACAGGCCCGCTCGAGCGTACAACACACCGCTCGAGCATAAAGAACAAAAACAAGGTACGCTCGAGCGCAATTATAACCGCTCGAGCGTAGATTCCCCCATTCCAGAACCCACGCGAAGGACACACTACCCGCTCGAGCGTCGACAATACTGCTCGAGCTCAACCCGCTCGAGCTCAGAAATCCCGCTCGAGCGTAGATATCACACCTGCAGAAGTTCTGCAGGGTTCAAAAAATACTGGAAGTGTGCAATCTCCGCTCGAGCGCAAGAAGGTCCGCTCGAGCGGAACAGCCGAAACTTCAAAAATCTGGGGTTTGATCCCAGACTCAAACCACCCACTCGAAACAAGTCTAACACACCCTAAGACTCAAACAATGACGTTAAAGGATGACAACAACAATAATATGACAACGGAATCCACGGAACATAAGTCCAGATACAATAATCAAATGGGAAAAGACCGGGGTCGCTATAACCTCCCCCCCTTAAAAGAATTTCGTCCCCGAAATTAAGCATAAGTTTTCAAAAACAAGTTTTCTCAATTCCCAATGATATGATATAACAATAAACAACTTGACCCAATACCGGTCACTTCATCTCTTATCAAGAGGCATTTCACAATATGTATAAATCAACATATATTCAACTTGCATCAATATTATGCATTATTCCCTTCAATATTAACAAATTCCATATCATATTCAATCTCATGATATAAACAACACATTCAATATATAAATGTTATATTCCACTTCCATAAAAAGGCAAGTTCAAAATGCTAACATTAAACTGAAAACATTATTAATGTTTTCCAACTTAAGACATATATAAAATTCTCAAGTTCAACAATATTACAAAAATCTATATATAAGATTTCTAATCGCTAAACATGTCCGGATATTTCTCACGGACTTCCAATTCACGTTCCCAAGTGGCTTCCTCCACTCCGTGATGCTTCCACAAAACCTTTACTAAAGGGATGGTCTTGCCACGCAGGACTTGATCCCGCCTATCCAAGACTCGAATCGGTCTCTCCTCATACGAAATATCCTCGTCAACAACTAAGTCGGTCCAATCCAACACATGTGATGGATCCGGCTCATACTTCCGAAGCATACTAACATGAAACA
Source organism: Camellia granthamiana (assembly GCA_036172215.1). Classification (NCBI taxonomy): domain Eukaryota; kingdom Viridiplantae; phylum Streptophyta; class Magnoliopsida; order Ericales; family Theaceae; genus Camellia; species Camellia granthamiana. Next base: position 89,741 of record JAXFYN010000215.1, read on the forward strand.
CGTCATGAACTCCGGACAACTGCGGTGGCAAAGCTAAACGATAAGCAGCCTCACCAATTCTCTCAAGGATCTCAAAAGGACCAATAAATCGAGGGGACAACTTCCCGCTCTTTCCAAACCTCATCAAACCTCGCCTAGGTGATATCTTCAGAAAGACATGATCACCTACCGCAAACACCAAAGGTCTCCTCCTACGGTCGGCATAAGATTTCTGACGACTCTGGGCTGTAACAAGCCTCCTACGGATAAGCTCAACCTTCTCCGTCGTTTCCTTCACTAACTCCAGACCCAACAAAGGTGCATCACCCACCTCGGCCCAACAAACTGGAGACCTACACGGTCGGCCGTACAAGGCCTCAAACGGTGCCATACCGATACTAGACTGAAAACTGTTGTTGTAGGCAAACTCTACTAAAGGCAAGTGCCTCTCCCACGACCCACTAAAGTCGAGAACACAACCCCGAAGCATATCCTCAAGGATCTGAATAGTACGCTCGGACTGCCCGTCAGTCTGAGGATGATAAGCCGTGCTAAATGTCAACTTGGTGCCTAAAGCACTCTGCAAACTCTGCCATAACCTGGCAGTGAAACGAGGATCTCTATCTGAGACGATCGTCACTGGGATCCCGTGCAACCTCACTATGTCCCGAATGTACAAATCGGCAAGATGATCTACAGAATCTTTAACGCGCATAGGAATGAAGTGCGCCGACTTAGTCAACCGGTCTACAACCACCCAAATAGCATCACTACCCCGCTGAGTTCTCGGAAGACCCACAACGAAGTCCATAGTGACATGTTCCCACTTCCACTCGGCAATAGGCAAGGGTTGCAACAAACCCGCAGGCCTCTGATGCTCGGCCTTCACTTGCTGACAAGTAAGGCACTTAGACACGAAAGCTGCCACATCTTTCTTCATACCTTGCCACCAAAATTGGCGACCCAAATCCCGATACATTTTAGTGGCTCCCGGATGCACCGCAAGGTGCGAATGATGAAACTCTCGAAGTACCTCCTCTCGGCAAGAGTCCGGCACAAACAGACGGTCTCGGTATCTCACACTCAGGTCGGGATACACCGTCAAACCCTTCTCAACCTTCCCACTGGAAATCTTTTCTCGGAGCGATTCTACCTCAAGATCACCCCTCTGAGCCTCTAACACTCGAGTCACAAGTGTAGGCTGTGCAACAACAGAAAACAAGGCCGCAGCCTCAACGGATTCACCCAAAAGCAAATCAAACTCCCCAAGTACACCCAACATCTCCCACTCTCGGATGGCTATACTAGCTATGTCACCAACAGATTTCCTGCTAAGGGCATCGGCCACAACATTGGCCTTCCCCGGATGATAGTGCAACTCAAAGTCATAATCCTCAATAAATTCCATCCACCTCCTCTGCCTCAAATTCAAGTCTTTCTGTGTAAACAGATATTTCAGACTCTTATGATCGGAGAATACCTCAAATTTCTCACCATACAGATAATGCCTCCAAATCTTCAAGGCAAAAATCACAGCTGCTAATTCTAAATCATGCGTAGGGTAATTTTTCTCATGAATTTTCAACTGACGTGAGCCATAGGCAACCACTTTCCCCTCTTGCATCAACACACAACCCAGACCCTCTCGTGAGGCGTCACAATAGACTGCATAACCCAACCCTCTCTCCGGAATAATCAAGACCGGAGCGGTGGTCAATCTAACCTTCAGCTCCTGAAACGACTTTTCACAAGTCTCACTCCAAACAAAATTGACTCCCTTCCGAGTCAGTCTAGTCAAAGGTGAAGCTAACCTGGAGAAATCTTTCATAAACCGACGGTAATACCCAGCTAATCCCAGAAAACTGCGGATCTCAAACACATTCTTAGGCTGTGCCCAATCTTGCACTGCCTCTGTCTTGGACGTATCAACAGACACCCCTTCCCCAGAAACTACATGGCCTAAGAACTTCACCTCTTTTAGCCAGAACTCACACTTCCCAAACTTAGCATAAAGCTTATGGGCTCTAAGTAACTCAAGCACCACTCTCAAGTGTTCCTCGTGCTCCTCCTCTGAAGGTGAGTAGATAAGAATGTCGTCCACAAAGACGACCACAAAACGATCTAAGAATTCCCGGAAGATCCGGTTCATCAAATCCATAAACACTGCCGGTGCATTGGTGAGCCCAAACGGCATCACCAGGAACTCATAGTGGCCATACCGCGTACGGAATACCGTCTTCGGAATATCCTCCTCCCTGACTCTCAACTGGTGGTAACCCGATCTCAAGTCTATTTTAGAGAAACAACGGGAACCCTTTAACTGGTCAAACAGATCATCTATACGAGGCATAGGGTACTTATTCTTAACCGTAGCCCGATTCAATTTCCGATAATCGATACACAGTCTCAACGCACCACCTTTCTTCTTAGCAAAGAGGGCCGGTGCTCCCCACGGCGAAACACTAGGACGAATATAGCCCTTATCTAGCAACTCCTGGAGCTGAACTTTCAACTCAACTAACTCGGCTGGGGCAAAACGGTAAGGTGCCATAGAAATCGGCGCTGTGCCGGGCACTAGATCAATAGAGAACTCAATCTCTCGATGAGGTGGCAAACTAACAAGATCCTCGGGAAACACGTCCGAGTACTCACATACCACTCTCGGCAACACAGTCTGAGTCTCATCACACTGACTACTCTCAAGGCTAGCAAGTAGACCACCCAACTCACTCCGCCCTCGCGGATCATACCCCGATGGTAACACACTACCAACCCGGTCCCCCAGAAAATGAAAACGTTCTCCGCTAACGGTACAACAAGTGACCCTCTGACGGTAGCAATCAATAAATGCCCGGTATGACGATAACCAGTCCATACCCAAAATAACATCGAAGCCCTTCATGGGCATAACCACAAAAGAAAAAGGGATTCTATGATCATCGACCTCTATATCACAACCCCTAACACCTTGTTTCAAGATCAATTCACCCCCAAGAGGTGACACTACACAAATAGGAGATGCTAACTGTGCTAACTCCAACTCCAAAATAGATGCAAATGCAGCAGACACAAAGGAATGAGATGCACCCGTATCAATCAAAACACTAGCAACTGAATTGCAAAACAAGAAGGTACCTCTCACAACCGACGGGGCCGGTACAAGATCCTGTGCGGTAACAGCATACACACGCCCAGACGACCTCTGATCAACCTGCTCACCCCTCGGAGCATAAGATTGCTGCACAGACTGGGACGATGAAGCCCCCTGATTGGCCCTCGAGGCCTGAACGGACTGAGTTGGCTGACTACTCTGAGTCTGCCTCAAACCCGATGCACCAGGTGTGCCACTCAACTGCGGGCAAAACCTCTTCAGATGCCCCGGCTGACCGCACTGAAAACAAGAGAGTGGGCCTCTGCCCTGACTCTGGCTCTGAGATCGAGCCGAAGAAGATGCTGCTCTCTGAACTCCTCCCCTCTGAGGACAAACTGGAGACTTGTGACCCAGCTGGCCACACTTGAAACAGGTAATGTCTCCCTGACTGTCCTTCCCAGAACTAGCACTCGGCACTGGAAAAGTGGATCTAGAAAAACTACTCTGAGGCTGCTGAGGAGTGAAACCTCTCTGCCTCCTGCCATCACTCTGGCCATCCTGACTCCTCTTGGAGCCTTTCTGCCTTTCCCCCTCTTCCTGCATCATAATCTCAGTATGGGCTGCTGCATCAACCAAACGCCCAAAATCCCGAATCATAGACCCAACAACTCTCAGCATGAGGCCACGCCTCAACTTCTTCTCAAACTCAATGCAACGGCGTTCCTCAGTCGCCACCAACTCAGGTGCAAACCTGGACAAACTAGTGAATGCAGCCTCAAACTCGGCCACTGATAAACTGTTCTGCTCAAGATGGCGGAACTGATCTCTCAACTTCTCCTGAACAGCTGGAGACAAGTACTTCTCCTGAAAAGCATCAACAAAAGCCTTCCAGGTACCCCCAATACGACCCTTGATGAACTTCCACCACTGACCCGCATCCCCCTTCAGCTGGAAGGATGCCAAGGTCACCTTCAGTGCCTCGTCTTCGATACCTAGCATCTCAAACGTTTTCGTTGTCTGTTCGAGCCATTCGTCTGCCTTAAGCGGCTCGCTAGGATCACCTAAAAATTCGTCCGGGTGAGACCGGAAGAATTCCCTCTTCAGAAAAGAAGGTCCTGTATCTGCAGCAACAACAGCCTGGGCTGGATTCGCAGCCCTCAGAATGTCAACTGACGCCTGAAATGCCCCTGCTATCCCTTGGGCCAAAGCGCCCATAAACTGCTGTCCTACTGGCTCGGCCACATTGGCCTGGCCAACACCCTCCTGAACTGCCGGAATTTCCTCCGGTATAGGCACTTCCTGCCTGGCCTGCCTACCACGCCTACCACGACCTCGTCCTCGTCCTGACATCCTAATAAAGGAAAATAAAGACGTTAGCACTCTAAATAATGTGCCAAAATTATAACACTCACGTCCTAATACATTGGACAACAATAAATCACACCACGTAAGCACATAATCACATAAGCACCTACGAATTTCATTCCTGGATAATGATAGTCCCGAGGCGCCACTAAAGTTCCGGTTGGAAACAACATTGATCAAGTGCCTTTCCAACAAGACTTTCAGAGACTCAAGGGTCCAGTCAACATCCTAGAAATTACATTCCATACCCACATAGTCACATAAACATGTTATCACATAAGCATATAACATTACACTAAGTCTCTATCAAACGAGACGAACCCATTGTGATTCTAATCACTTCCCACGTACCCAAAGTATTCGAACCCGGTACGCTCTGATACCAAGTTGAAACGCCCTCAAAAATAAACCCATAATACATAATATTAACATGCGGAATTATAAGGAAATAAAGTATCTTATTTCATTCATCAGAGTACCGTAAAATAAAAACATCATAATAAATGCCTTACGGGCTTACATCTTGCCAAGCCAACACTTGGACACAATTCCATGAGTTCTAACTCAAAAACAAATAAAGCCCTAGGCTTGAAAGTTTACAAATTATTCAAATAAAACAAATAAAATAAAACAAGTCTTCGAGTCCAAATCCTCACAAGCTAAGTCCTTGGAGGTAGTGAACCACCTGAACCTGAAAATGAAGTTCCCATATAGGGTGAGCCACAGCCCAGTAGAAAAATACTAAACCAAGCATAAGAATTAACTAAAGCATTAGCATTCGATACGCGGTTCACACAAGATAATCAATTTCCAGTTTCATGACACTAATGTCTACGTTGTCTATGACGTATTGTCTATGACACAATACACTTTCCATTCATACAAACATGGCTCAGAACCTGGCCAAACAACTCAACAAGGATAACAAATCAGGTTAAACCTTTCTTATAACCAAATAAACACACATGCTGGTGTTATAACAATCTCGATCAAATCCACTTCCATACTTCCCAACTGATACACATGGTGGTGATGTATCATATCAACAACAAATAGAAATATTTCTATTATCAACAAGCACACACATATGTGATGCTACCGGAGTCCATCCCCTATCTCCTCCCAACAAATCCGGTTTAGAGGTCCATCCCCTATCTTCCCCTAAACCGTGGAGTTCATCCCCTATCTTCTCCAAACAACATGCATATGCAATGAAACACACAATTGCCATATACAACACATAGTCAACACACGAATGTTCTGTATTAACTCAACAGTCAAATAAATGACTCAATTTCAGTTATACCTAAGCCGCATGCATGGTCTACAACAATCAATGGCTATCCTCCACCGATAGCCCAAAACAATTATTTCTAAACAAGAAATAAATACAACAATACAATGAAATTTCATCATTCTCAAAGGTAAGTATTTAAACTAACCAATTACATTATTAAACCACTAAATTCCCCAATCTCATGAATTAAACCCAATTCCACATTTTTCCTTTAAATTAGTTATACAAATTAATCTAAGCCAAAACCCTAAGGTTTCTCCCAAAATTACCAAACTACCCCTACATACCAAAATACCAACACTTAGGATTAAAGCGTATAAATGGAGTAGGAAATCCCTACCTCGAAGCAAGAACCCGAAAGGAAGAAGACGGAGATGATAGCCCAAACTCCAAAGTGCTCTAAATCAATAACCGTTCAGATTAAATGGAAGCCCTCGACCCACTCTACCTTTTTAATGAAGGAACTAGGTTAGATACTCACTCTAAATAGATGAAACCTAGGAGAGAAGATGAGTTGGGAGAGAGAAAACTCGTAACCTAGGGTTTTATAAACTGAAAGGGGCTGAAAAACTGATCTGAAACACGCTGCTGCGTATTTAAACTTGACAGGCCCGCTCGAGCGTACAACACACCGCTCGAGAGTAAAGAACAAAAACAAGGTACGCTCGAGCGCAATTATAACCGCTCGAGCGTAGATTCCCCCATTCCAGAACCCACGCGAAGGACACACTACCCGCTCGAGCGTCGACAATACCGCTCGAGCTCAACCCGCTCGAGCTCAGAAATCCCGCTCGAGCGTAGATATCACACCTGCAGAAGTTCTGCAGGGTTCAAAAAATACTGGAAGTGTGCAATCTCCGCTCGAGCGCAAGAAGGTCCGCTCGAGCGGAACAGCCGAAACTTCAAAAATCTGGGTTTGATCCCAGACTCAAACCACCCACTCGAAACAAGTCTAACACACCCTAAGACTCAAACAATGACGTTAAAGGATGACAACAACAATAATATGACAACGGAATCCACGGAACATAAGTCCAGATACAATAATCAAATGGGAAAAGACCGGGGTCGCTATATTTTGACTCATGAGAGATGATTTTGATGGAGTTTTCTTAGAAAATGGATGAAGATTTGTTTTTTTATGAAAACCCTAGAAATTTGGGGATTTTGGTAAAATGGGAAATGTCCTTGAAATTCTTTATTTGCTTATGATTAAAAGGATGAATAAGAGTGAGTTTCATCAAATGTTCAACAAGATAGCTATGTAATTGATGCATGAGAATCAGATGAAATTTTAGTATTGTTATTAACACTTGAACTTGTGATGTTGTGGGATGATAAGTAATGAGTTCCATGGATTATGAGAATTGAAGTCTTGATAGTTGATGTTTGAAAATTTAATATAGATTTTGAAAGGACTATAATGATAAGAAAAGAGTATGTTGGAAAGTTATGATTATGTGATGGTAACATAGGGTGAACATGTGGTTATTTTGCGATAATGGCATTGAAGGAAGGAAAGATGTGGAATTGTTATGAGTTATTACCTATTGCATCATTTGCTCATTTAAATTTTTATTTGTTATTGTACATCTTGGCATGAGTGTTAAATGTTTACATTGAGAGAGTTTTCATTTAAAAGAGCTGTGGAATTGAAAAAGGGGTAAATACATTGGTAAGTCCAATTAGGGGGTGTAGATAACCTTGATAAGTTGGCCTGAGTGTCCATGGTGAAAGACCAGAAAACCGCGCGGATAGGTGTCGAGCCTTTCGGATAATACCGGTAAAAATGACGATTTGGTAGTACTCGTAGAGTCTACTTGCAGACACCAGCCTAGGGATTACCAGTGTCGTATTTACCGCCCTTATTGAATTAATATTGGGAGTTTGAAATTGATGAGATTACATGATAATATTGAGAACATGGTGATTTTGAAATAGTGCATTGAAATGAACATTTTCCTCATGTACTAACCTTGGCATGGCATTGCATTTATGTTTATTTTTACGTTAAGGAAAAAGCATAACTGTATATACTTTGTGAGAATTCTCTACTAGGCTTTATGCTCACCCCTATGGGATTTGGTGCAGGTAAAGATGTGGTGATCCCGCCGAGTTGATGGCGTGGACGTGATTGTGAAGAGTATTTTGCTCTTATATTTTTGTGTAAATTTTTGTAAAGCCAAGGGCTAATGTGTATGGGTCCAAGAGACCATTTTGTGTAACCGGGCTATTGCCTTGGAACTTGTAATCCTTTGAGGGCCTCATCCATTTGAATTGATGATTTTACATGCTATAGATTCATGTACTAGTTTATCAATGAATGTATAACCGCATGCGAGATTATTTTTGTAAAACGTTTGATCTTATGTAAAGGGATATGGTTAATATCTTATTTTGGAAGTGGGTTGATGTAATAGTCATGTGGGCAATTTATGTCGAATTATTTCGGGGCGTGACAGCATGGAGAGGTATTTATAGATAATACAACTTGGAAAATTATTTTGCTTGTAAAAACTACTTTTTAGAAAATTCTACATTTTTGTTTTCCGTTTTTTTTTGTTTTTATTGAATTTTTAAAATATTTTAAGCAATTTTTTTTTTTAATTTTTAAACACATCTAACATAAATACACATAAAAAGTATTATTTTTGTGAAAAAAATCTATTAAAAATTCAATAAATATCAAAAATACATAAATAAATAAATAAATAAATACAAGAATTCAGTATATTTTTTTGTATTTATTAATTTTTTAAAATATTTTTTCACAAATTTTTTACTTTTTAGATACATCTAAGTAAGGTGCATCTAAAAAAGTAAAAAAAAAAAGCTTACACTTTTATAAATATTCACTAAAAATTTAAAAAAAATACAAAAAATAAAAAATTCAATTTTCAAAAAATTTAATCCAAAAAATTCAAAGCAAACACTCAGATTAGTTGGGTTTGAAAATTCTAGAACAATTCCTTTCAATAGTTTTGGATCCTCCCTATTCAAATCACAACTTAATAATAATAATAATAACACTCAGATTAGTTGGGTTTGAAAATTCTAGAACAATTCCTTTTAATAGTTTTGGATCCTCTACTAGGAAGTATTCAAATCACAACTTAATAATAATGATAATATTATATGCAGACTTGACTTGACTTTTTGACGATTCCTGTCATTTTGTTTTTTTAATAAGAATAACATTAGGATATAATTTTGAAAATAATTATAAATTAATAATAAATTTTATTAATATTAATAATTAAAATTATAAATTTTTTCATGCATATGTAATAATTTTATCAACTTACATCTTTTTAGTAATTTACTTTTATTATTATTATTATTACAAAAATGTTATGAACCATGACATATCTATCCAAATTTTTTTGGATAGAGGAATACGTGGTGAAGATTGAATTTATGCAATGTGAAATATGTATATGAAATGAATAGAAACCATTAATATAAAATTTTGAATAATTTTTGAGTTTTATATTGGAATTCATAATATTACTTTTATTATTATAGGTATTAGGTAGACTTGACTTTGGGTGGCTACTCTTGTCATCTTGTTCTATTCTGGTTGAAAAATGCTTTGGAGCACTAATTCTTAAGTTCTAAAGCCAGCTCTAATGAGATGGCAGTGGGCCTCACCCAATGTGATTTGATGTTTTGGTCTCTGTGGACGCGCCCTCGGGCTTTATGCTACCACAGTTCGGACTCAAATGTCACGATTCTTAATCTGATCTCACAATGTGCGATGTGAGATTAATAAATCACCAAAGAGTCCAAATCCGGTAAATCGTTTTGGAAAATAGATTTTTGGAAAGAAGTGCCAAACATGGACTGCTTTGCCAGATCCAGAGTCGCCACCTAAATATTTTATTTTGGGGGAATTTAGGAAACCCTGACTCGTTTGCCTAAGGCCACGTGTCCGTCATCACCAAAGTTGCCTCGGCTCGGGAACTTGGGTACGATTGGGGAAGGTCAGCTATGAGCACCCCCGCTCGCCCGATCAAAGATCGGCCACTACTAAACATGATATCTTGTTTTTGAAAACACATGTGTTCTTATTCCGGTTATTAGCCTAGAATTACTATGTGATGCGCATAGCACAAAAGTATAGACTAGATCGCTTAATTTGGAACAAAGCATTGCATATCCGTTTGTTTGGAAAATGGTTTGAGATTTGCTACTCGCAAGTAGGCTAAAGCACGAATTTCAATGAGTTGTCCCAATTCAAGCAATCTAACCTTCACCCACAGGCATTCAGATAGTTATAACACATAAGCAAATAGCCTCATGGCAAGCATGCTGTCATGTTAACAGTCACATACATGCGAGATGCTAAAGCATAAACACTCACAGTGTACTCTGAGCCAAAATAAGGAACATGTTAATAATCAATGTATGATCCAAGTCCATGTTAAGATGGCTAATGCATCGCAGGCAAAATACAACTAGAATAGGCTCGACTAATCTAAGATGGCATATGAGATGCGACAATTCAATACACGTATTCAACTTGGAATTGAAATACTGTGCAGTTAGTATGATGCGCCGAGCCTAGTGCATGCAAGGCAGATGAATGGATGCAAACATGCATAGCATAAGGTATGCTAAATGAAATATGCCCTAAATCTAACCATCATAAGCGGTTAAATAAAAGGGAGAAAGAAATGGAGGTTGGAAGACATGCATCACACACACGCACGCTTATTACACAATTACGCCCTCTCGAGGGAGGGACCGAAAGAATAATACAAATTAATTAACTAACAAGCTAATTAAATATTACAGAACACTTAACTAATTAAAACAAATTAATTAAGCTAAGAAAGCAGTAAAGAGGCCTCGGGAAGAGGGATGAATGCGTTCACGCTCGGTTCCGCTCGGAAATCCATCGCTATACTCATGCTGCCTCTGTTTACATTGCTCTGCACGTCGATCGGCACTTAATGTAGTCGGTCGGCCAACTATTCCTGCAGAATCCTGCTTTGCTGTAGCCGAGGATAAACAGAGCATGGCAATGCATTTTTAAAGCAATGTTTGCACGACCACTCTCCTTATCATGTTTGAGACTCAAAGGAGTATGGTCCTCGATCCTCGGGCCATCAATCACGTATTTCAATGCATGATGGCCCAAAGGAGTCAAGTGTGCATTTAATATCAAATGAAATGCACACAAACACACAATAGACCCTAACCTCTATCATGATCGATCAAGAGGTAAGGGATGCAAACATGCACAATGCTATGCAACCTAAGCATGCAAGCTAACTATTGCAACATTAGCATGTGAGCAAGCATGCAAACATGCCAGGTATGAAACAACAATACCAATGACAAAACATGTAACAACATGTAGCCTAATAAGTATGCAAGATGGATGAACATGCAACAACATGTCAATAGACCTATCATCTAGACATACAAACATATATAGCATGCAACAACATGCAAAGGGGCCAAGTATGCGACAACATGCAAGGCAAGCATGTAACTTAAACCAATATGGGCAGCTCTCTAATAAGCCCAAATCAGTGGCCAAAATGCTAAGGAAATGGAGACAAATGCACATACAAACATGCATGCTAAATGGTCCAATACTTAAGCATAAAGGGGCAACTTTTAAGCACACTTAAAAGGGACAAACATGGACATATGACAAGCATTTTAATGCTCTGAAAACATACAAAGGATGATGCCAAATCAACCAAATAATGCAAGCAAGTCATGCATAAAAGCTTGAAACTAGCCCAAGGACTCAAACCATAGTCATGTGACACATGAAGCAAATGACCAAAGTGAACCAAAATAGTTCTAAATCATGCCAAAGTAAGCTTAAAACATGTAATGACCAAAGCCAAAACAAGCTAAATCAAAGGGGCAAAAGCATGAGATATACAAGGCTATCAAGGAGGTGTTACACTACACCCTATGCAACCAAACATGGCATGATTTAAGCCACCAAAAATAGAGTTATGGCATGTCAAAATAAGCCCAAAAACCCACTTAGATGGCATCCCAAAGACCTAAACATGATAGCATACACAATGACACATTCATGGAGCATAAGACCTCAACCCTTTAAGACATTAAAGGAGGCATAAGTGCAAGCATAGGAGCATACTATATGGACTGAAAACACATAACAAATGATGCCAAACCACTGAAACGGTCCAAATAAAGCATGCTAATGACTTGAACACTCAAAGCTAACAAGCTAGATTGCGTGGTGGCTATACAAAACAATGCAAGCATGACCAAAACAATGAAAAACAGAGCTTAAGCATGCTACAACAAACCTAAAAGCTTCATGGAGTTGGGTCAAAACATGCAAGCATGGTAATTTAAATGCTAGGTACATGTTAAGGCAAATTATGGGATTACAAGACAAGTATACAAGGCATGCATGGTATGTCTAAACCAAGTCAAAATAGTGCTATATCATGGCAAAACAAAGCCTAATATATACTGAAATGAAGCTAAAACAAGCTAGGCATACGTGCTACAACGCAAGCCATTTATGCAAGCATGAAAGACAACATGGAGAGGGGATGACCCTCTCCTATTTAGGACCTCAAAACCACCTCTCCACCACTGAAAATCCTCTAGATTTCAGTGGTAGAGAGGTCATGCAAAGCCTAAAGCAAGGGCCAAAATGGATGGCCTAAAACAAGGCCTAACAAGGCCTTGGAGGGGGGAAACAACCCCAAACCTCAAAGTAACCTTAAAAAAAGTTCTAAAACACACAAAATTAAAACTTTTATCAGCTATAGTCGAAGCTCAAAACAATATGCAAGGTAAGCTAAAAGCTAGTGCAAGAAAGGGGAATAAAGAGGGCAGTTTCTCACCCTTGTAGACCCTCTTCAAGAACAAGGCTCCAGCAAGTTTTTTGAGTTTAAACCAAGCCAAGAACACTGAAATCAGCCTCCTAGCACCTCAGCAACCAAGGATGGTGTTCTAGTGTGTGTTTGTGCACAAAAGTAAGGTAATACTACACTTTAGTTCACAAAACAAGGCTAAACCAAGAAGAACAGATACAATACTATATCTATCCTCTCCAAGGCAATTTTTCTAAACCTTGGAGGAGGGAGGGGGAGCTCCCTCTTTATAGAGGCTCAATTTCTAAGCTTCTTGGAGAAGCTAGATCAAGGGACAAATCCCTCCATACACGTGTATGGAGGGGGGCAATTGTGCATGCCAGCTGTTCCAGCTGGCACTAAATATCTGCATAAAGCAGATGAACAGGGTTCGGCTAGCCAAAAATGGCAAATCGACCAAAACAGTGGCCAGCCGACTAAAAACAATGCCGATCAGCCAATACATTTGGCCGGTGGCAAGAAACCAGGGCTGGTGGCAACATGCCATGGCCGGTGAGGTGTGGGAATGGCCAACAAGCTATTTCCCACTCTTAGAAGCAAAACAACAAGTGTTTGGTCCACAACGAAGCACAAGACAAGCAAGTCGAGAGGTCTTGAGGCAAGGCGCGCAACCGAAACCTCCGAGAACTCAAGACGAACACAAACATGGGTGATCATCGAGTGTTCAAACGATGACGTCCAAGTCTTGAGGACGGTCAAAAATGGGGTGTCTACAGTTGCCCCTCTTTGACAGAACTCGAAAGTCATAACAACGACAGGAGTGAATGTCGAAGCCCAGAGACGACCCATTTTTGACAAGGTCGAAGACTTAGACAAAGCATACAAGCTACAGATAAAGATATGCGCCTGAAGGCATGGGCAAAATGCAAGAACAATGCACAAAGCCGAGCATAACTTATGATCATGCAAAGAAAGCTGTAACGAAGCATAACATGCAACAGTTTTAAGCAAGCAAAAACCAAACTACATTACAATACAGAAAGGATGTAAAAGAATTATGTAATTCTCGCTACGTTTGACGCGAAGAATACAATACCTGTGCGTTTTGTCTGGTCGCATCAGCTTCAAATGAACCGTACATACAATATCGTTCCTGAAAAAGAAGAGAAACTTAACAGGTACAACATTGTTAACAATATACATAACAATGCAAATTAGAACTGCGTGACAATGCAAGTGAAGTGTGCATAACAATGCAACCTAAAGGCGACGCATGACAATGCGGAACGGATGCAAGACAATGCAACCTAAGCGTGACGCATAACAATGCGGGTTAGATGCAACACAATGCAACCTAGGTGTGACGCATAACAATGCGGGTATAAGATGCAAAATGATATGCAATATTACAAAACAATGTAATAATATATGATGTATTGAAACAATGCAAATGACATGCAATGCATTTGGGATGATCAAACCACAAGCAGTACAAAAACCACACGAATATCATGAAGAGGATGAAGATGCGAAATCAAACTCCGTCTACCATAGAAAAGGTGCCAACACCCCTAAACCACAATCCCATCAGTGGAATAGCCGCGTATACATGCAGAACTATGTATGTGTAGACGGAACACAAATACAAGTAATTGGGTGGCATGATATGAGTGAGGCATGCTCCGCTGAAGAAAGATCATGATCCTAAATGCTGGATGCAATACACTACACTACAATGCAATGGATGCAATGGATGGAGCGGATAGGCGCACGGCCAAACCGTATCCTGCCTAGGAAAGGCATGGACACAAACAAACCACGTCTAACACGAGAATGGTGTCGTCACCCTCAAACCACAATCCCTTTAGTGGAATAGGTGCGTACACAAAATCTCATAACCATGCTTTGACGCAAAAAGTATGAGCACATGCCAGACTAAGCTCAACATGGAAAGGCGCAAGCGATAGATGGATAATGCAGTAAATGCATGCAAACTACAATGCAATAGCTAAATGCAATGCATGGAATAGATAAGGCTCACGACCAAACCGTATCCTGCCTAGGAAAGGCATGGACACAAACAAACCACGTCTAACACAGAAATGGTGCCGTCACCCTCAAACCACAATCCCTTTAGTGGAATAGGTGCGTACACAAAATCTCATAACCATGCTTTGACGCGAAAAGTATGAGCACATGCCAGACCAAGCTCAACATGGAAATGCGCAAGCCATAGAATAGATATGCAATAAATGCCTGCAAACTATAATGCAATATATTCTATATGCAATGCAATATATTCTATATGCAATGCAATATAATACTAGATGATGTAGTAGTTAGGAGATGAAGGTACCTTACAGGGGCACTCGGCAATGACCTACTGTAGACGTCCCCGAACGTCCCGGGAGAAATCCCGTTCTGTTCATTTGGGCTTACTACAGTTCGGACTCAATGTCATGGTTCTGAATCTGATCTCGCAAAGTGCAATGCAAGACCGACAAATCACCAAAGAGTCCAAATCCGGCAAATCGTTTTGAAAAACTGATTTTTAGTAAGAAGTGCCAAACATGGACTGCTTTGCCAGATACAGAGTCGCCACCTAAATATTTTATTTTAGGGGAATTTAGGAAACCCTGACTCGTGCCTAAGGCCACATGTCCGTTATCACCAAAGTTGCCTCGGCTCGGGAACTTGGGTACGATTGGGAAAGGTCATCTATGAGCACCCCCGCTCGTCCGATCAAAGATCGGCCACTACTAAACATGATACCTCGTTTTTGAAAACATATGCGTTCTTATTCCGGTTAATTAGCTAGAATTTACCATGTGATGCGCACAACACACAAGTATAGACTAGATCGCCTAATTTGGAACAAAGTATCACATATCCGTTTGTTTGGAAATGGTTTGAAGTTTGCTACTCGCAAGTAGGCTAAAACACGGATTTCAATGAATTATCCCAATTGAAGCAACCCAACCTTCATCCACAGGCATTCAGGCAACTATATCACATAAGTAAATAGCCTCATGGTAAGCATGCTATCATGGCAACACTTACACGCATGCAGTATGCTAAAGCGTAAATGCTTACCTAGTACTCCGAGCCAAAACAATAGCTAGTTAGTAATCAAATGCATGATCCTAGCTCATGTTAAGATGGCTAATGCAACACATGCAAAATGCGACTAGAAATAGGCTCGGCTATTCTAAAGTGACATGTGAAATGCTACAAATAACATGTATTCAATTTGGAATTGAAATACAATGCAATTAGTATGATGCGCCGAGCCCGGTGCATGCAATACAGATGAATGATGCAATCATGCGAGCATAAGGATGCTAATTGAAACATGACCTAAAACTAACCATTGAAAGCAGGTAAGTAAAAGGGAGAAAGACGTGGGGTTGGAAAACATTCACACACTCACACACACTTATTACACAATTTTGCCCTCTCTCGGAGGGTCTGAAAGAATAATACAAATTAACTAATTAATTAACTATCAAGCTAATTAATTAATTACAAGATCAAATTGAAATAAATAACTATTCTAAGTTATTAAAACACTGAGATCGCCTCGGGACGAGGGATGAATGCATGCTCAATCGGCTTTGCTCGGAAATCCAATGCCATGCTACATGTTGCCTCTGTTTGCACTGTTTTTATGCCTCTGAAAACTACACAAGTCCCAAGGCTGCTTTTGAACCACTCCCTGAGCACTGTGGGATGTCACCGGCCAAGAGATAGGACCACCAGCCATGGAAATAT
Organism: Camellia granthamiana; assembly: GCA_036172215.1. Classification (NCBI taxonomy): domain Eukaryota; kingdom Viridiplantae; phylum Streptophyta; class Magnoliopsida; order Ericales; family Theaceae; genus Camellia; species Camellia granthamiana. Next base: position 106,068 of record JAXFYN010000215.1, read on the forward strand.
GGTCATCGACCAAAAGTGGGGCCATCGGCTGGATTTTGGTATCCGGCCGGCACTGAATGTAGTCGGTCAGCCAACTTTTCCTGCAGAATCCTGTTTTGCTACAGCAGAGGACAAACAGAGTATGACAATGCATTTACAAGACAATGTGTGCACGACCACCCTCCCTATCACGCTATAAACTCAAGGGAGTATGGTTCTCGACCCTCGGGCCACCAATCACGCATTTCAGTGCATGATGGCCAAAGGCGCCAAGTGTGCAATTTGATATCAAATAAAATGCACAAAAACACATAAGGGGCCCCCAACCTCTATCATGATTGATCAAGAGGCAAGGGATGCACACACAATGCAATGCTATCTAAGCATGCAAGCAAGCAAGCATGCGATGGACTTGGCATGCAACAACATGCAATAGAACTAACATGTAACAATATGCAAAGGTAAGTATACCTAGACTAATGCAATACATGCATGATGAACTTAACAAAACAACACAAGCATGCAAGCATGTAATATGCAATAGACATGCAACCTAAACATGTGGACATGTGTAGCATGCAACAACATGCAAAATGGAGCAAGCATGTAACAACATGCAAGACAAGCATGCAACAACATGCAAAGATGGACTTAAACTAACATGGATAGCTCGCAAGCATGCCCAAATCAGTGGCCAAACATGATGAAAACGATGCAATAACACACAAGCATGCACAATGCAAAGGCTCAAACCTAAGGCACAAGACACAACTCTACAAAAGCATGGCAATGATGAAATATGGCATACGAGGACACAAGTTCCAGATCTGAAATGGCATAAAAAATGGTCTCGAATGATGCAAACAACTCACACAATGCATGTTGGATGGCTCGAATACCGAAACTAGTGAAGTGCATTACACTAGAGGTATACAAAGTAATGCACAAATGACCAAACCAGCCCCAAAGAGTCCCTATACAGGCCCAAAACAGTGGCAAAATGGACTAAGATGATGTCTTGAAGTGCACAAAAATGGAGCTCATGCAATGGCCCATAAATGAGGTATACAAGCACAACTCTCAAACACATTTAAAGAGTGATAAACATAGGAATATGGCGAATGAATAAGCTCTGAAATATCATACACAATGATACTAAAACATGCAAACACCTCAAGCAACGCATGCAAGGGACCCCGAAACTCAAAGCTGGTCAATGCTATTACACAACAAGTATGCATGGCAAGCATTTTTTGACCAAGAGGCCACAAAACAGAGCTAAGGCAGCCCAAATCATGAACAAAATCAGTTTAGAGCATGACCAAAATGTGCTAGAATGGAGGGCCAAAACAACACGCATTGTAAGCTAGTAAGCATGGTTTACACTACAAGCATATGAAGCATGTAAGGGACTACCAAACCAGCCAAAAAAAGATTCATGGCATGCCAAATGATGGCCCAAAACCCACTGAAACATGGCCAAAACATGCAAGAATGATGTGCTACTTTGATAAGCTATGAAAGGGATTACTCTACACATGCAAGAGGCAAACAAAAGAGGACCAAACCAGCCATGGAAAGAGGCTAGGAAGGTCCCAAAAGTCACCAAAAAGTGCCTGAAATAGGCCTCCAAATGATATAAACATATGCTCCTTTGATAGGCCAAATATGCTAGTAAACAAGATAACAAAGGACAGGGTCACCCCTCTCTGATTTAGGCTCTCAAAACTACATTCTTACCACTGAAAATCCACTGGATTTCAGTGGTAGGAAGGCCAAGGAAAGACTATCTCGAATGCCCTATGGCATGGCACAAAACAAGCATGCAAGAGGGTAGATGTCCCCCGACACCAAAATGATCTTAAACAAACATGAAAATCACTTAAATATGAAGATTTTTTTAGTTGACAACAAAACTTAAATAGGCATGCAGATGAGGCTAAGAGAAGGATCAAAACAATGCTTAAAAGAGGGAAAAAGGAGTTACCTTTGTAGCTTCAGCAAAACCAGCAGCTTCTTGGACCAAAAACCAGCTCTTTGAGACCTCTCAAGACCCTTCAAGAACCTTAGATCAATGGTGGAGGTGTGTGGCTATGAGGTGTGGTGTTAAAGGCCAAGAACAAACACCCTTTCTAAGCCTAGAATGTAGAGATATAGAGAGATATATGTGCTTTGCCTTAGACAAATTTTTTTCAACCTCTCTAAAGGAGAGGGAGGGCCTCTCTTATAGAGAAACAAGAGGGTTCAAGCTTCTTGGAGAAGCTAAAAAAAGGTTCAAAAGGTTCAAGCTTCCTCAAGAAGCTAAAACAAAGGTTCAAAAGGTTCAAGCTTCCTCAAGAAGCTAAAACAAGGGTTCAAAAGGTTCAAGCTTCCTCAAGAAGCTAAAACAAGGGTTCAAAAGGTTCAAGCTTCCTCAAGAAGCTAAAACAAGGGTGCAAATCCTCCATACACACGTATGGAGGGTAGGGTTTGTGCTTACCAGCTGGCACAGCTGGCATGCATAATGCCTGAAAAAGGCAAAGAAAAGGTCTCGGCCACAAAAAGTGGCCGATCAACTAAAACAATGGCCGGCCGACCAAAAACAATGCCGACCGGCCATCACTTTTGGCCGGTAGCAATAAAACATGGCCGGTGGCCTCAAGCCATGGCCGGTGATGTGTGGGGATGGCCAACAAGCCATTCCCTGCCCTCAGAAGCAAAAACACAAGTGTTTGGTCCACAACCAAGCACAAAACAAACAAGTCGAGAGGTCTTGAGGCAAGGCGCGTGGCCGAAACCTCCGAGAACTCAAGATGAACACGAACATGGATGATCATCGAGTGTTCAAACGATGGCGTCCAAGTCTTAAGGACGGTCAAAAATGGGGTGTCTACAGTTGCCCCTCTTTGATAGAACTCGAAAGTCATAACAATGACGGGAGTGAATGTTAAAGCCTAGAGACGACCCATTTTTGACAAGGCCGAAGACCTAGACAAAGCATACAAGCTACAGATAAAGATATGCGCCTGAGGGCAGGGGCAAAATGCAAGACAATGCACAAAGCCGAGCATAACTTATGATCATGCAAAGAAAGCTGTAACGAAGCATAACATGCAACAGTTTTAAGCAAGCAAAAACCAAACTACATTATAATGCAGAAAGGATGTAAGAGAATTATGCAATTCTCGTTACGTCTCACACGGAGGAAAGACTAAGAGCAACCATTGGGGACACCCGAGGTCTCAAACATGGTTCCGACGCATTGCACGCGAAAGGAAAAAGAGTGGCACAAGCATTGGAACATGTTCCAAATGCTCTTAACCAAAGAGGGAGAGACATAGGGACGTATCCCGATGTTTCAGAAAGAGAGAGAAACATAGGGACGTATCCCAGTGTTTCAAAAATATATAAGCATTAGAACGTATTCCTAATGCTCTTAACCAAAGAGGGAGAAACATAGGGACGTATCCCGGTGTTTCAAAAATATATAAGCATTAGAACGTATTCCTAATGCTCTTAACCAAAGAGGGAGAAACATAGGGACGTATCCCGGTGTTTCGGAAAGAGAGAGAAACATAGGGACGTATCCCGGTGTTTCGGAAAGGTATAAGCATTGGAACGTATTCCAAATGCTCTAAACCAAAGAGGGAGAAACATAGGGATGTATCCTGGTGTTTCGGAATAAGAAGGAGAAACATAGGGACGTATCCCAGTGTCTCAGAAAGGTATAAGCAGTGGAACGTATTCCAAATGCTTTTAACCAAAGAGGGAGAATCATAGGGACGCATCCCGGTGTTTCGGAAAGGTATAAGCATTGGAACGTATTCCAGATGCGCTTAACCAAAGAGGGAGAAACATAGGGACATATCTCGGTGTTTCGGAAAGAGAGAGAAACATAGGGACGTATCCCGGTGTTTTCGGAAAGAAGGAGAAACATAGGGACGTATCCTGGTGTTTCGGAAAGAGAGAGAAACGTAGGGACGTATCCCGATGTTTCGGAAAGAGAGAGAAACGTAAGGACGTATCCCGGTGTTTCGAAAAGAAGGAGAAACATAGGGACGTATCCCGGTGTTTCGGAAAGAGAGAGAAACGTAGGGATGTATCCCGGTGTTTCGAAAAGAAAGAGAAACATAGGGACATATCCCGATGTTTCGAAAAGAGGGAGCGTGCAAAACGATGCAATTGAAAGGGTGCATAACAGTGCGAGTGGAATGCGCGTAATCAACGCAAGTGAAGTGTGCATAACAATGCAACTAGAGTGAAAAGGTGCATAACAATGCAAATGAAGTGTGCATGACAACGCAAGTAAAGAGGTGCATGACAATGTAACTAGAGTGTGCGTGACAACGCAACCAAAGAGTGTGCATAACAATGCAATACAGGTACACAAGACAGTGTGGGTGAGGTGCACAAAAGAAGTGCGATAAAATGCATTTTTTTTTTTTAATGCAAGTATGGGGGCATTTTCTATGCAACATGGAAAGCATATTCTATGCAATATTGAAAGCAAAGCATATTCTATGCGGAATCGAAAGCAAGCATATTCTATGCATGAATCATAACGATGCGCGGCACACATGTAACAGAAGTGTATATGAAAGTGCACATTCTATGCAATAGAGGGGCATCAAACATGTACTCCGGTGCCTCCGATTTACCTCTCGGGGGACTTGGCAACACGCTCAGCTCAAAAGGGGACACCCTATCCATATTGGTGAGAGATAACATCTACAGTTGCTTTAATTGCCATTCTGGCTTTGAAACAATCAACAAGGTATTCTATTTACTCTGAACACATAGCTCATACTTATCACACAGTTTGTCTCGGGCACATAGCTCGTTTCTCGGGCACACAGCTTGCTTTGAACATACAACTCATAACACAGTACTTGATTCATTCTGCACACGGCTCATTCTGAACAGACAGTATGATCTTGAAAAGACGGGATGCAAAAACGGAACCTGTAGAAGTTGAAACAAACTCAGATGCTCCAAATTTTCCCTCTTTTCTTTTGCTTTGCAGTCTGGAACCCATATAGCTTCAGATAGGTCCTGGTTCTACTGTTCTGACATGACCTGGGTTGAACCCTGTAGTTTTATGAAAGAACAAATACTGTTTTGCACAAATGTAGAGAATGGCACAACACTCTGAGCACAAAACGATTCATTTGAAATTGAAATTGAGAATGAGTTCTCAACCGGGTATTGAGCCTACAACTGACCACAGCCAAAACGACTCAACAACAAAGACAAAGACAAGGTAAGACGACCTAAACACATCTATAGACATCCGAAACGACTCAAAACAAGAATAGAGACAAACAAAACGACTGACACGACGCACAGACGTGTTCCAATGGCAAGTTTCTCCGAGTATTGTTTCCCACCCTTTCTCATTTGTGATTCTCACATCACTCGGCTCTCAAGCTCTGTTTTTCTGGAAAAAAAAAAAAGCCCTTTTCCTCACTTTTTCTCTCAGCACACATCTCTCTATTCTTCAATCTCTCATTTTTTATCCCTCCCCTGGGTGGTTGATGGATAAACAAGAAATTACGGGCTCTTGCCCCTAGCATTCTGCTAGATTCTTTTTCTTCTGCGCACAACTAGTGAGTTCCTCTCACAGAGGGATTGCGCTACAACTGGGTGTGTAGCAAATCTGCAGCCGACATCGGTTGACGATGCTCTGCTGGGGAGTTTGGACGTGATCAGATCTGTCCAAATGAGGGAGTGGAATATCTTGATCCATTCTAGTTCGTGCTTCTCACTTGGCTTGATACCTCGTTGCTTGGAGGTTGTGAGAGCTTTCTGTCATTTTGCTGTTAGCTTCAATCGTGCCCTTTTCTGGTGAATACGGTGCCCTTTCCAGCAAGTAGAGTACCTTTTCTGGCAAGTATGTTGACAATGGGAAAAAGACAAAACACCTGACTCAACTGTGCCCCTAGTTCATCATTTTGACCATTTTTTGTTTTTGGCTTTCTACTAAAACAATTTTAACCAAAATGAGAGTTAGATTAACATACTTGTTCAATTTTCTGATTTAAAATCATGCAAGTCAGGCTATGAGCACTGAAAATTTTCCTTTTTTGGGTCCAAGAAATGGTCCAGTTTTAGAATAATGGAATAATTTTTGAGAGAATTAGTCAACCTCAGTAAAAATTCTCAAAAACTATTTTTGCAAACGGCCACTGCTCAACGAGCACGGAACCTACTCTTGAGATGCACGACCTCGGATCCATAAACAATGAAAAATTGCCCCTTGTTTGAATGGCACTGCATGGCAACTGAAAGTTGCCCCTAGTCTGAATAGCACCGCAACACATTGTATGGCAACAGAAAGTTGTCCCTTGTCTGAATGGCACTGCAGCGCATTGTAATCAGTCTTCAAAGCGACGATCACAACCGAACTCTCGGATACAGAGAAGGCAAAGATGACCAGAACCATCACATGGACACAATCGATTTGGAAGTGTTTGTGGCTGGACTTCAGAATGAAGTTGCCTACGTATCCCAAACATGGGAATCAAGCCTTACGTAGTTCGGGGTTAAGGTACACTTGGGTATTAACCTCTCTTTTTGCGCTCTAACTTTTCCCAAGGCCACCCTTTCTGGGTTTTCAACCTTGCGAGCTATGTTCTCATTTTCTTTTCAATTCTTTTCATTTCTTTTCTACTTTTTTTCTTTTTCATCTTTTCCTTCCATTTTCTTCATTTTTCTTCTTTTTTTTTTTTTTTTTTTTTCATTCTTTGCATTTTTTTTTTTGTTCTTTTTCTTCTTTTTCTTGCTCTAACTTTTGCCTGGGTTGCCCTTCCGGGTTTTCGGCCCAGCGAGCCTCTCAAGGGTAAAAGTGTAGCTTTGTCCATGTCAAATGGTTTAAGGTCTCGAAGCCATCTGAATCCAAGAGAATGGCTGTTGTTCGCTGATGATGTAGAAGTCCATCCAATAGGGGGGCTGAATTGCCCCCAGTGTTGTGGATAGGAACTCAGTTGTCCTTTAGCAAAACTTTCTTCTTTCCCTCCTTCTAGGATTTGGCATTCTTGCCAGTCTTCATTGGTCTGCAGAATGATCCATCTTTGGCTCTTCGAGCACGTCTGACATTTTTGCCCCTAGTTCAAGGGCTATTTCTGATCCAGCTTTGCAAGCTTCTTTTGATAACACCTAATCTTCTTGATCTGACTTTTTTTGCCCCTAGTTCGAGGGTTGCTTCTGATCTGGCCACACAGGCCTCACATTGTGATTGACCATTGAACATTCTGAATCCGAGTTGAAGGTTTGAAAGTGAGGGGTCGAGTCTCGGGGCCGAGAGCGATCCTAAGCTGCACAATCTCAAGAGTGATTCCACACAGGTTTTCACAGGACCACGCAAAACATTTTTTGAAATCTTTTAAGAAAGCGACTAGTCGCTCGCGCTGAAGACAGTGTAGAACCAATTTGGATCAAGCCAGGATCCTTCTCAGTACTCACATTAACAAGCATGATCTCATTCATTAAAGGCTTAGCACGCCTCTCTTTCTCTCAATTGATCAAATTTTACAAAACCCGAGGAATTCCTTCCTCTTCATTTTCATCATAATGTTCAAAAACGGTTTTGAAAAACTTAGGTCAATGCAATGACTTAAAAGCATAGAAAAGCAGGTGAAATGCACTGCCGTTTCAATTGGACTCTTGTCACCACTGACACGAGGCAGAAGCAAGCACAAGAGTGTGAAAAGTACTGCTGTTTCATTCAAATTTGTTGGTGTAACTAGCTCCAGACAGAAACAGACTCAAAAGAAAACGAAAAGACAAACGCAAAACAAAATGGTGATGCCCGAGGTAACATCCCCGGAATCACCCGACCTTTGTACAACAGGACTGACTCGATACAACAAGATAGACCCTTAATTAAAAAGACTGAGTCAAGACAATGAGACAGACTCAAAACAAAACTACAGAACTGACCTAAATACCCAAGTCAGAAACCACTAAAACTAGCAATCGCAAATGCTCAAAACAGTGCGTGCCATACGCCACAATCCGAAGTAAACTAAGCGCCGCCTGCAGGTGGGTTCATCCCCCAATCACATCACATTATCCCCCACAAGTTCACTGATCAAGTGTCGATAGACTTTGCAGGACCTGGTGCGGCGATGACCCTGTTGTCAATCAAATTTTGTATCTCGTGGCGGAGACGGACGCAACTGTCGGTGTCATGACCGGTTTGTTGATGGAAAGTACAGTACTTAGTCGGGTTATGCTTTGGAGGGAGAGGATCGGGTAGAGGCCGTTGTTCCAACGGTTTTACATGTCCCTTTCCTGAGTTAAGACCCCTAGAGCCTTTAGACAGAGGCATATAAAGCGGGGTGAAAACCCTCTTGCCTCGGGGTAGATAGTCCAAAGTTCGGGGGTTTGGAATGGATGTACAACAAAGGGGGGTGGCTGTTTTCGGAGTGGTGGTAACCATTCCAACTTTAGAAGATCTTGCAGCTGCATCACCACTGGTGGTCGCATTCGAACTGCGGGAAAAAGCCCCTCCTGGGCTGTTTCTTCTCCTGGTCAATGAGGCCTTGCTTCATAGCGTCCTCGATCTGTACCCCAAGCTCATGCAAGTTGGCAAAGGTAGGGAAGGGTAAGACTATCATCTTTTGCATTAGCCTGGGTTGAAGGTTACGCACAACCATCCTGATCTGGTCTTTGTCGAAGGCCTTGGAAACCACCATTGAGGCCTTTGCTCTCCATCTCGCCACAAACTCTGAAAAACCCTCATTGGGCTCTTGGCGGGTGACTTCAAGATCACGAGTTATGACCTCATTCTGTGTGTTATAGAAGTATTGAGCGAGGAAGGCCTCAGCCATCTCTTCCCAGTTCTGTTTCACAAAGTTCTCCAATTTTGCATACCAGATTGCGGCTATCCCAGACATGGTTCGGCCGAATATGACAGTTTCTAGGCCCGTGGTCAAGCCCATTGGCCTCAGGACATCAGAAAACAGGTGGAGGTGCACCGTTAGGTCTCCAGAGCCATCGAAGCGGTCAATATGTGGCATCTTGAATCAGTCCGGCAGTGTCACGATCGCATCGGTGTACCCATCTTCGATATCTGGAATGGACTTGACACCTGAGATTTCTTGAACAGCTTTTCAAGCTTGCTCACTTTTAATGCCGTGGGGTCCACCTCAAACTCAAAGGGAGAATCCGGTAAGTTGGTAGGTGTTTTGGAAAGCTGGGGTAGGATTGGGGGCAGAGGCGGTCCTGTTGGGATGTCTGTATCCTCTTGGACATTCTGGACATTCGCCGTCTCCCCGGGTATTGGAACCCTTGGTGAGGGAGGAGCCTGGTGTGAAGCGGATGCCCCGGCTTGTTGCTGTAGCCTAGTGATTAGCTCTGCTTGTTAGGCCATGATCTCAGCCTGCTGTTTGGCAAATTCCGCTTGACGAGCAGCGTCCTGCTGCATGGTTCTCATGCTCTCCTGGAGCTGACGCATCATTTCTTCCATTCCAACTGAAAACTGTTGATCTAACCCGAACAAGTGTGTATCCCCTCTTGGGGTGGAAATAGATATCTCAGCCCAACTGCGTACAGGTGAGGTGGATAGTGTCCACTGCACTGGGGACTGCTGAATGGGTGATCTGTGCTTGATTGGCCTTTTCTTGCCTTATCACTGGCAAAGGAAACATTGGTTGCTCTGAACTGAATCTCTAACCTGACAATGTCTATCAGCACGGATCCAATGTACCCAGGGGATATTAGAGCCCTCTGAAGCTATAGTTCCATGACTACCTTGCAAAAAAGAAAACAGACAGCATCTCAGCTTGATTTCACCAGAACTGGTATACACACAGCTGAACGACTGTGCTCTCTACTGAATTCTGCCCAAAATTCTGCCTGTAAACCGATACCCTCAGGTAAAACTAATTCCCCAAATACTGATGCCCACAGGCTTGATGCCCAGACTCGCAAACTGATACATGCATTCCTATAGAGACGCACTCCAAAAGCACATAGCAAACAAGTGAGAGCCAAAACACCCCTATGGAGGGGTAGGGTTTCCCTGTCCTATTTTGTCAGGAGCTAGGGTTTCACTACGCATACAGCGGTTTCAAACAACCTATAATCAGGTAAGCAACCTGTCCTAGTTTGGAATGGTCACTATGGATTTCGATATGCACTAGGTCGAATGGTCAAAAGAGGGTGCCTCGGCGAAAATCGGGGTTTGTGTTCCCATCGTGGCAGAGCCCGTAACCGGTCAGCCTTATGGCACGCTTCTTGAAGCGAGCCTCCGGTAAACTGTTCAGGAATAGCAGACGGAAAACACTGTGACTTAGGCGCATCGATGCAAATGCAATGCAAAGAAACACATAAGTGTAGTCAAAATAAGATATCATGAGTTCGAGTCAAGTTCTCTAAATCCCCAGCAGAGTCGCCAAAAACTGTAGACGTCCCCGAACGTCCCAGGAGAAATCCCGTTCTGTTCATTTGGGCTTACTACAGTTCGGACTCAATGTCATGGTTCTGAATCTGATCTCGCAAAGTGTAATGCAAGACCGATAAATCACCAAAGAGTCTAAATCCGACAGATCGTTTTGAAAAACTAATTTTTAGAAAGAAGTGCCAAACATGGACTGCTTTGCCAGATGCAGAGTCGCCACTTAAATATTTTATTTTGGGGGAATTTAGGAAACCCTAACTCGTGCCTAAGGCCACGTGTCCGTCATCACCAAAGTTGCCTTGGCTCGGGAACTTGGGTACGATTAGGGAAGGTCATCTATGAGCACCCCCGCTCGCCCGATCAAAGATCGGCCATTACTAAACATGATATCTCGTTTTTGAAAATATATGCGTTCTTATTCCAGTTAATTAACTAGAATTGACCATGTGATGCGCATAACATACAAGTATAGACTAGATCGCCTAATTTGGAATAAAGTATCGCATATCCGTTTGTTTGGAAATGGTTTGAAGTTTGCTACTCGCAAGTAGGCTAAAACACGGATTTCAATGAATTATCCCAATTCAAGCAACCCAACCTTCACCCACAGGCATTTAGGCAACTATATCACATAAGTAAATAGCCTCATGGTAAGCATGCTATCATGGCAACACTTACACACATGCAGTATGCTAAAGCGTAAACGCTTACCTAGTACTCCGAGCCAAAACAATAGCTAGTTAGTAATCAAATGCATGATCCTAGCTCATGTTAAGATGACTAATGCAACACATGCAAAATGCGACTAGAAATAGGCTCGGCTATTCTAAAGTGACATGTGAAATGCTACAGATAACATGTATTCAATTTGGAATTGAAATACAATGCAATTAGTATGATGTGCCGAGCTCGGTGCATGCAATATAGATGAATGATGCAATCATGCGAGCATAAGGATGCTAATTGAAACATGACCTAAAACTAACAATTGAAAGCAGGTAAGTAAAAGAGAGAAAGACGTGGGGTTGGAAGACATTCACACACTCACGCACACTTATTACACAATTTTGCCCTCTCTCGGAGGGTTTGAAAGAATAATATAAATTAACTAATTAATTAACTAACAAGTTAATTAATTAATTACAAGACCAAATTGAAATAAATAACTATTCAAAGTTATTAAAACACTGAGATCGCCTCGGGACGAGGGATGAATGCATGCTCGATTGGCTTTGCTCGGAAATCCAATGCCATGCTACATGTTGCCTCTGTTTGCACTATTTTTATGCCTCTGAAAACTGCACAAGTCCCAAGGCTGCTTCTGAACCACTCCCTGAGCACTGTGGGATGTCACTGGCCAAGAGATAGGACCACCAGCCATGGAAATATGGTCATCGACCAAAAGTAGGGCCATCGGCTGGATTTTGTTATCCGGCCGGCACTGAATGTAGTCGGTCGGCCAACTCTTCCTGCAGAATCATGTTTTGCTACAGCAGAGGACAAATAGAGCATGACAATGCATTTACAAGACAATGTGTGCACGACCACCCTCCCTATCACGCTATGAACTCAAGGGAGTATGGTTCTTGACCCTCGGGCCACCAATCACGCATTTCAATGCATGATGGCCAAAGGCGCCAAGTGTGCAATTTGATATCAAATAAAATGCACAAAAACACATAAGGGGGTCCCAACCTCTATCATGATTGATCAAAAGGCAATGGATGCACACACAATGCAATGCTATCTAAGCATGAAACCAAGCAAGCAAGCATGCGATGGACTTGGCATGCAACAACATGCAATAGAACTAACATGTAACAATATGCAAAGGTAAGTATACCTAGACTAATGCAATACATGCATGATGAACTTAACAAAACAACACAAGCATGCAAGCATGTAATATGCAATAGACATGCAACCTAAACATGTGGACATGTGTAGCATGCAACAACATGCAAAATGGAGCATGCGTGTAACAACATGCAAGACAAGCATGCAATAACATGCAAAGATGGACTTAAACTAACATGGATAGCTCGCAAGCATGCCCAAATCAGTGGCCAAACATGATGAAAACGATGCAATAACACACAAGCATGCACAATGCAAAGGCTCAAACCTAAGGCACAAGACACAACTCTACAAAAGCATGGCAATGATGAAATATGGCATACGAGGACACAAGTTCCAGCTCTGAAATGGCATACAAAATGGTCCCGAATGATGCAAACAACTCACACAATGCATGTTGGATGGCTCGAATACCGAAACTAGTGAAGTGCATTACACTAGAGGTATATAAAGTAATGCACAAATGACCAAACCAGCCCCAAAGAGTCCCTATACAGGCCCAAAACAGTGGCAAAATGGACTAAGATGATGTCTTGAAGTGCACAAAAATGGAGCTCATGCAATGGCCCATAAATGAGGTATACAAGCACAACTCTCAAACACATTTAAAGAGTGATAAACATAGGAATATGGCGAATGAATAAGCTCTGAAATATCATACACAATGATACTAAAACATGCAAACACCTCAAGCAACGCATGCAAGGGACCCCGAAACTCAAAGCTGGTCAATGCTATTACACAACAAGTATGCATGGCAAGCATTTTTTGACCAAGAGGCCACAAAACAGAGCTAAGGCAGCCCAAATCATGAACAAAATCAGTTTAGAGCATGACCAAAATGTGCTAGAATGGAGGGCCAAAACAACACGCATTGTAAGCTAGTAAGCATGGTTTACACTACAAGCATATGAAGCATGTAAGGGACTACCAAACCAGCCAAAAAAAGATTCATGGCATGCCAAATGATGGCCCAAAACCCACTGAAACATGGCCAAAACATGCAAGAATGATGTGCTACTTTGATAAGCTATGAAAGGGATTACTCTACACATGCAAGAGGCAAACAAAAGAGGACCAAACCAGCCATGGAAAGAGGCTAGGAAGGTCCCAAAAGTCACCAAAAAGTGCCTGAAATAGGCCTCCAAATGATATAAACATATGCTCCTTTGATAGGCCAAATATGCTAGTAAACAAGATAACAAAGGACAGGGTCACCCCTCTCTGATTTAGGCTCTCAAAACTACATTCTTACCACTGAAAATCCACTGGATTTCAGTGGTAGGAAGGCCAAGGAAAGACTATCTCGAATGCCCTATGGCATGGCACAAAACAAGCATGCAAGAGGGTAGATGTCCCCCGACACCAAAATGATCTTAAACAAACATGAAAATCACTTAAATATGAAGATTTTTTTAGTTGACAACAAAACTTAAATAGGCATGCAGATGAGGCTAAGAGAAGGATCAAAACAATGCTTAAAAGAGGGAAAAAGGAGTTACCTTTGTAGCTTCAGCAAAACCAGCAGCTTCTTGGACCAAAAACCAGCTCTTTGAGACCTCTCAAGACCCTTCAAGAACCTTAGATCAATGGTGGAGGTGTGTGGCTATGAGGTGTGGTGTTAAAGGCCAAGAACAAACACCCTTTCTAAGCCTAGAATGTAGAGATATAGAGAGATATATGTGCTTTGCCTTAGACAAATTTTTTTCAACCTCTCTAAAGGAGAGGGAGGGCCTCTCTTATAGAGAAACAAGAGGGTTCAAGCTTCTTGGAGAAGCTAAAAAAAGGTTCAAGCTTCTTGGAGAAGCTAAAAAAATATTCAAAAGGTTCAAGCTTCCTTAAGAAGCTAAAACAAAGGTTCAAAAGGTTCAAGCTTCCTCAAGAAGCTAAAACAAAGGTTCAAAAGGTTCAAGCTTCCTCAAGAAGCTAAAACAAGGGTGCAAATCCTCCATACACGCGTATGGAGGGTAGGGTTTGTGCTTACCAATTGGCACAGCTAGCATGCATAATGCCTGAAAAAGGCAAAGAAAAGGTCTCGGCCAGAAAAAGTGGCCGATCGACCAAAACAATGGCTGGCCGACCAAAAATAATGCCGACCGGCCATCACTTTTGGCCGGTAGCAATAAAACATGGCCGGTGACCTCAAAACATGGCCGGTGATGTGTGGGAATGGCCAACAAGCCATTCCCTGCCCTCAGAAGAAAAAACACAAGTGTTTGGTCCACAACCAAGCACAAAACAAACAAGTCGAGAGGTCTTGAGGCAAGGCGTGCGACCGAAACCTCCGAGAACTCAAGACAAACACGAACAGGGATAATCATCGAGTGTTCAAATGATAACGTCCAAGTCTTAAGGATGGTCAAAAATGGGGTGTCTACAGTTGCCCCTCTTTGACAGAACTCGAAAGTTATAACAATGACGGGAGTGAATGTCAAAGCCTAAAGACGACCCATTTTTGACAAGGCCGAAGACTTAGACAAAGCACACAAGCTACAGATAAAGATATGCGCCCGAGGGCAGGGGCAAAATGCAAGACAATGCACAAAGCCGAGCATAATTTATGATCATGCAAAGAAAGCTGTAACGAAGCATAACATGGAACAGTTTTAAACAAGCAAAAACCAAACTACATTATAATGCAAAAACCTACCTCGGCAATGTCCTACCTCATGCTGATGTGGGAATTCTCCCTTTCTTCTTGGTTGAACCATAGGTACCACTCTTCTCTCTAGCTATGGTTGCAGCTTTCCCTATTCTCCAACAGGGTGACATACTAGGTTGGTTCAATATCCAGAATTGAGGCGCATACCCGCTACCTCAACCTATGGGGCTTCCATACAGATTTCAAGCCGGGGATACACCCCTGGGTATTCAAACCAGACTTTAATCTCGAAAATTCCAAACCTTTGCGTTCTAGGCATGAGTCGTTCGAACTCTAGTTTCCACCGTCTCAGTTGATCTCCTAGGAACTCACCGCAAACACAGGTAGGTGGCCATACCAGACCACTGGAAGTCGTTCGGGCACGACAAACACCAAAGGAATTGCACCTTTAGAGGATTTAAGGTCTCCTAGACCAAAGGGATTTAAGGTCTCCCAGACCAGAGGGTGCACAAAACAGTGCAACAAAATTGAATGCACTTACAAGTGCAGGTGAAATGCTCAAGATAGCGCGATAAAATGCATGCAAAATGCAAGTACGATGCACAAAACAACGTGAATGAAATGCAGGATTTAAGGTCTTCTTAGACCGGAGGGATTTAAGGTCTCCCAGACCGGAGGGTGCACAAAACAGTGCAACAAAATGCAATGCACTTACAAGTGCAGGTGAAATGCGCAAGATAGCGTGATAAAATGCATGCAAAATGCCAGTACGATGCGCAAAATAGCGCGAATAAAATGCAGGATTTAAGGTCTCCTTAGACTGGAGGGTGCACAAGACAGGGCGGTGCGCAGAATAGCGCGAATAAGATGCATGCAAAATGCAAGTAAGATGCGCAAAATAGCGCGATATGAAATGCATGCAAAATGCAAGTATGATGCGCAACATAGCGCGAATGATGATGCAGGATTTAAGGTCTCCTTAGACCGGTAGATTTAAGGTCTCCTAGACCGGGAAAACGGATTTAAGGTCTCCCAAACCGGGGAAAGCGGATTTGAGGTCTCCTAGACCGGAGAGTGCACAAGATAGTGCGAATATGTCCAAACGCGGCACGCGAGTGGAGAAAAGGTGCGTAAGAAAGCGCGATGCAATGCACTAACAAGTGCAGGTGAGATGCGCAAGAAGCGCGAAATGAAATGCATGTAAAATGCAACGCAATGCACTAACAAGTGCATATGATGTACGCAAAACAGCGCGATGCGCAAAATAGCGCGAAATGAAATGCAATGCACTAACAGGTGCATATGATGTGCGCAAAACAGCGTGATGCGCAAAATAGCGCGAAATGAAATGCATGTAAAATGCAATGCAATGCACTAACAAGTGCATATGATGTGCGCAAAACAGCGCGATGCGCAAAATAGCGCGAAATGAAATGCATATAAAATGCAAATAAAATGCACAAAACAGTGCGATGCAAAATAATACAGTAGATGCAAAAGGATGACACAATCCAACCATGCTGGAATCATGAGAGGAGGAAAAACAAACAATCAGGCGCGTACACAACGCAACCTGGGACAAATTTCAAACACGCTGAAATCGTGTGTGGAAAAGGACAAGGGGGGAAACATAAGGGAAACAACCCAAAGTTTCGAAAGGTCGCAAATATTGGAACGTATTCCAAATGTTCTAAACGAGAAAAGGAGGAACATAGGAAGGTAACCTCGTGTTTCGAAGAGAGGAAGAGACATAGGGACGTATCCCTGTGTTTCAGAATGAAATGAGCATTAGAACGTATTCCAAATGCTCTAAACCAGAAAGGGGAAACACAAGGAGACAACCCCATGTTTCGAAAAGAAGAGACATAGGGACGTATCCCCGTGTCTCGGGAAAAGAAGGAAAACCTCTTAGCGTAGCACACGCAAGGGAGGGAAAGAGAAAATCTCTTAGCGTAGTACACGCGAGAGAGGAAAAGGAAAGCCTCTCAGCGTAGCACACGCTAGAGAGGAAATAGAAGGCCTCTTAGCGTAGTACACGCGAGAGAGGAAAAGGAAAATCTCTCAGCGTAGTACACGCGAGAGAGGAAAGGGAAAGCCTCTCAGCGTAGCACACGCTGGAGAGGAAAGAGAAGGCCTCTCAACGTAGTACACGCGAGAGAGGAAAAGGAAAGCCTCTCAGCGTAGTACACGCAAGAGAGGAAAGGACTGTGCAGGAAAGCGCAGTCATCCAAACGTGTATCAAACGCTAGAGGAGAAAGATAGGTCCAAACTCATGCCAAATGCGAGAGGAGAAAGGATAGGTCCAAACGCATGCCAAATGCGAGAGGAGAAAGGATATCAGTCAAAACTGAACCAGAACTTCTCTAAATGAACAGTACATACCATACTGTGCATAAACAAGAAAGAAACCAGAAAGGCAGAATGCAACACAATGCACGAGAGCTATGAATCAAACAAAGCGGTGCTTTACAAGGCACCTTGTGAAGTGAGTGGCGGTGAACCGCTCTACTCTGACGGAGATCTCCCTCCGGGTTCTTCGAACACTAACCTTCAACTCACAGTACAAAGGTCCTGAAATGCTGACAAGGAGCAACATCTGCTGGGGGGGAACCACGGATGCCGCTTTTCTTCCTGACCATGCTCACAACTTTCCCCCATTGTAAACATAACCAAGATAACTTTAACGGGGAATGGTACTCAGGGAGAGCACTTCTGATCGCCATTCTGGCACGACAAAGTATTCTATTGATTTCGAACGCACAGCCCATTATGAAGATTTTTCATTCTGAACTCACAACCCATAATTTTGAATACACAACTTATACAGCACATAACTGATTCTGAACACACAGTTCGTTCCGAACACTACTCATTCTGAACTCATAGCCCATAACACAGTATTTTGTTTATTCTGTACACGGCGGATACAGGACATTGTTGATTCTGAACACGCAGCCCATTCTGAACACCGCTCTTTCTGAACTCATTGCCTATAACACAGCATTCTGTTTATTCTGCACATGGCAGATGGAAAGACGAAGTTTGCAGGAGTCGTAATAGACTCAAATATTCTGAACTTTCCTTATTTTCCTTTGCTTCGCAATCCAGAACCCATAGCTTCAGATAAGTCCTGGTTTTCACCATTCTGACAAGACCTGGGTTGAACCATGTGGTTTATGAAAGAATAAATTTTGTTTTGTACAAATGCGGAGAATGGCACAACACTCTAAGCACAAAACGATTTTTTTTTGAAATTAAGAAATGAGTTCTTAACCGGGTATTGAGCCTACGACTGAACACAACGCACAACGACTCAACAAAGAAAAACAAGAGGTAAACAACCTAAACACATCGAGAAACACTCGAAACTACACAAAACAAGAAACGAGACAAAACAAAAGACACGAGACTCAGACGTGCACGGGGAGCCGATTTCTTCGGGTATTGTTTCCCACCCTTTCTCATTTGTGATTCTCACATCACCTGGCCCTCAGGCTCTATTTTTCTGAAAAAGCCTTTTTCCTCATTTTTCTCTCAACGCACATCTCTCTATTCTTCAATCTCTCTCCTTTTTTATCCATCCCCTGGGTGGTTGATGGATAAACAGGAATTTGTGGGTTCATGCCCAACACTGTTAGCTCGCAGCTACTTCCTCCGGTGACATCTGTCGACGTGCCGGATGAGGGAATGGAGTATCTCGATCCATTCTCATTTTGTGCTTCGCACTTGGTTTGATACCTCGTTGCTTGGAGGATGAGAGAGCTTTCAGCCCTTTACTGACAGCTTCAGCTGTGCCTTTTTCCGGCAGGTATGATGCCCTTCTAGCAAATGCACTAACAATGGGGGAAAGACAGAACACCTGACTCAACTATGCCCCTAGTTCATCATTTTGACCATTTTTTGTTTTTGGCTTTCTACTAAAACAATTTTGACCAAAATGAGAGTTAGATTAACATGCTTTGTAAAATTTTTGATTTGAAATCATGCAATTCAGGATATGAACACTGAAAATTTTCCTTTTTTGGGTCCAAGAAAATGGTCCAGTTTTGGAAAATGAAATACTTTTCGAGAAAGTTAGTCAACCTTAGTAAAAATTCTCAAAAACTATTTTTGCAAATGGCCACTACTCGACCAACGCAGAATTTACTCTTGAGACGCACAACCTCAGATCCATAACAATGGAAAATTGTCCCTTGCTCCAAAGGGCATTGCACAGCAACGGAAAGTTGCCCCTTGTTTGAAAAGCACCGCAGCGCATTATAGTCAGTCCTCAGAGTGACAAACACAACCAAACTCTTGGATACAGAGAAGGTAAAGATGATCAAAACCATTACATGGGTACAATCAATTTGGAAGTGTTTGTGGCTGGACTTCCGAATGAAGTTGCCTACCTATCCCAAACATGGGAATCAAGCCTTACGTAGTTCGGGTTAAGGTACACTCGTGTATTAACCCTCACCTTTTACGCTCTAACTTTTGCCAAGGCCGCCCTTCCGGGTTTTCAACCTTGCGAGCTCAATTTTTCTTTTCTTTTTCAATTCTTTTCATTTCTTTCTTCTTTTCTTCTTTTTTCTTTCTTTTTCTTGTTTTTCAAACTTTGCATTTTTTCTTTTCTTTTCTTTTTTTCTTGCTCTAACTTTTGCCTGGGTCGAGTTTTCGGCCCAGCAAGCCTCTCAAGGGTAAAAGTGTAGCTTTGTCCATGTCAAATGGTTTCAAGATCCTGAAGTCATCTAAATCCAGGAGAATGGTTGATGTTCGCTGATGATGCAGGAGTCCATCCAATGGGGGGCTGATTTTGCCCCTAGTGTTGCGGATAGGAACTCGGTTGTTCTTCAGCAGAAACTGCCTTCTTTCCTCCCTTTTGGGATTTGGCATTCTTGCTGACCTTCTTTGATTTGTGGAATGATCCATCTTCGGCTCTTCGAGCACATTTGAAATTCTTTGCCCCTAGTTCCAGGGGTGCTTCTGATCTACCTTTGCAAGCTTCTTTTGATGACATCTGATCTTCTTGATCTGACTTTCTTGCCACTAATTCATGGGCTGCTTCAAATTTGGCCATACAAGCCTCACATTGTGGTGGACCGTTGAACATTCTGAATTAAGGTTTGAAAGTAAGGGATTGAGTCTCGAGGCTGAGAGCGATCCTAAGCTGCACAATCTCAAGAGCGATTCCATACAGGTCTTCATAAGACGGCACAAAACATTTTTTGAAATCTTTTAAGAAAACGACAAATCGCTCGCGCTGAAGATAGTGTAGAACCAATCTGGATCAAGCCAGGGTCCTTCTCAGTACTCACACTAACAAGCATGATTTCATTCATTAAGGGCTTAGCACGCCTTTCTATCTCTCAATTGATCAAATTTTTGCAAATCCCGAGGAATTCCTTCCTCTTTGTTTCCAATACAATGTTCGAAAAAGTTTTGAAAAACTTAGGTCAATGCAATGATTTAAAGGTGCAGAAGAGCAAGCGAAAAGTACTGCCATTTCAATCTAAACTTGTGGCACAACTGGCGCAAAGTAGCAATAAGCACGAAGTATAAAAACCATTGTTGCTTCATTCAGATCTTCCGGTGTAACTGGCTCCATGGCAGAAACAGACTCAAAAAGAAAGGAAAAAGACAAGCACAGAACAAAATAATGATGTCCGAGGCAACAACCTCGGAATCACCTGATTTCTATACAACGGGACTGACTTGATACAACAAGACAGACCCGTAAGCAAAAAGGCTGACTCAAAACAACGAGACAGACTCAAAACAAAACTACAAGACTGACCCAACACCCGAGTCAGGAAACTACAAAACTAGCATTCGCAAATGCTCAAAAAGGTGAGTGCCAAATGTCACATCTGAGGTAAACCGTGCACCACCCGCAGGTGGACCAACCTCTGATCACATACTTGCATCATCCTCAAAGTCCAGGAACCTGGTGGTGACAGACTTTGCCGAGCTTGGTGGGAGGATGACTTCATTGTCAATCAAATCTTGCACTTTATGGCGAAGACGAAAACAGTTGTCGGTGATGTGACCAGTTTGTTGATGATACGTGCAGTATTGAGTAGCATCATGGCCCGCTGGAAGGTGACTAGGGAGAGGCTGAGGCTCGAGGGGTTTAAGATGCCCTTTGTCAGCCAGGATTTGAAGTGCCTTAGACAAAGGCATGTAGAGGGCATGAAAGACCCTACGGCCTCGAGGCAGATACTTCGAAGTCTGTGGACTTTTGCTGGACACACTAGCAAAAGGATCGGCAGGTGCTACCTTGGCTCTCTGATCTTTTCCTGGAGCAGGGTTGGGATTGGAGGGAACCGTTCTGGCATGACGGTCCCTATCTTGACTTTTCCTCTGGCTTGAACTACTCTCGGTCTGAACGGGGAAAATGCCATCCACAATCTTAGCCACAACTGTAAGTACTTGTTGCTTGTTCAACCCGCCGGCTTTCAAAGCCTCAACAGCTTGCCAGAGTTGTGCATACGGATCTGCGTCTGCCTTCATCTTGTTCTTTCCACTAGCCTCAGCTTGGTGGATGGTTTGGGTTGCTACTTCAGTGCGCAGCCCCGTCGTCGTCGGCGTGTCATTGCCGGAGTTTGAGACAGCTTTAGGTTGGCTGAGATCAATTACAATCCGCCCCAGTAGCGGGGGCTCTTGTGGCATGAAGTTCCCAGCATACGATGCAGTTGGTGGCGGGGCTGACATTCCATAGGCTAGGTCAGCCATAGACCTCTGAAGGTCACCAATCATTCCCATCAACTCAAACGTGGTGGGCTCACGAGCTTGAAACAACTAGGGTGCCCAGATCGGGTGCGCGACAGGCGTCCTGGATGGATGCGGTATTTCATCATTGGTCTCATCCTGCAAGATGATTCCTTGATCCAATGTGGCTGCCATAACCACAATTTCCTCTGAATTTTGTGTCATCATAAGTCCGTCGAACTGAACGGAGATGATGCAATCGGTGACTGACGGATCAGATATCTGTCTTGCTTCGGCGAAGGAGAACACTGGCTATTTTGAACTAAATCTCTGAACTGAAAGAGAAAACATGCAGCGTTTCAGCCCAATTTCATCAGAACAGACACAGGCATAGCTGAATAACTGTACTCTACTACTGATCACTGTTTCCCAAATTACTGCCCCAAACTGAATCTGATACACGCAGATATAACTGATTCTCAAAACACTGATACTGACGCCCATAGGCCTGATACCCAGACTTGCAAACTGATACATGCATTCCCTATAGAGACACAACTCTAAAAGCACATAGCAAGCAGATGAGAGTCAAAACACCCCTATGTTAGGGCAGGGTTTCCCTGTCCTATTTTGTCAGGAGCTAGGGTTTCACTACGCACGCAGCGGTTTCAAACAACCTATAATCGGGTAAGCAACCTGTCCTAGTTTGGGATGGTCACTATGGCTCCCAAATATGCACTAGGTCGAATGGTCAAAAAGGGTGCCCTGGTAAAACTAGGGTTTGTGTTCCCATCGTGGCAGAGCCCGTAACCGGTCAGCCTTGTGGCACGCTTCTCGAAGTGAGCCTCTGGCAAACCGTTCAAGAATAGTAGACGGCAAACACTGTGACTTAGGCACACCAATGCAAATGCAATGCAAAGAAACATATAAGTGTAGTCAACACAAGATATCATGAGTTCGAGTCAAGTTCTCTAAACTCCCCAGCAGAGTCGCCAGAAACTATGGACGCGCCCTCGGGCTTTATGCTACCACAATTCGGACTCAAATGTCACGGTTCTTAATCTGATCTCACAATGTGCGATGTGAGATTGATAAATCACCAAAGAGTCCAAATCCGGCAAATCGTTTTGGAAAACAGATTTTTGAAAAGAAATGCCAAACATAGACTGCTTTGCCAGATACAGAGTCGCCACCTAAATATTTTATTTTGGGGGAATTTAGAAAACCCTGACTCATTTGCCTAAGGCCACGTGTCCGTCATCACCAAAGTTGCCTCGACTCGAGAACTTGGGTACGATTGGGGAAGGTCAGCTATGAGCACTCCCGCTCGCCCGATCAAAGATCGACCACTACTAAACATGATATCTTGTTTTTGAAAACACATGTGTTCTTATTCCGGTTATTAGCCTAGAATTACTATGTGATGCGCACAGCACAAAAGTATAGACTAGATTGCTTAATTTGGAACAAAGCATTGCATATCCGTTTGTTTGGAAAATGGTTTAAGATTTGCTACTCGCAAGTAGGCTAAAACACGAATTTCAATAAATTGTCCCAATTCAATCAATCCAACCTTCACCCATAGGCATTCAGACAGTTATAACACATAAGTAAATAGCCTCATGGCAAGCATGCTGTCATGTTAACATTCACATACATGCGAGATGCTAAAGCATAAACACTCACAGTGTACTCCGAGCCAAAATAAGGAACATGTTAGTAATCAATGTATGATCCAAGTCCATGTTAAGATGGCTAATGCATCGCAAGCAAAATGCAACTAGAATAAGCTCGGCTAATCTAAGATGCCATATGAGATGCGACAATTCAATATACGTATTCAACTTGGAATTGAAATACTGTGCAGTTAGTATGATGCGCCGAGCCCGGTGCATGTAAGGCAGATGAATGGATGCAAACATGCATAGCATAAGGTATGCTAAATAAAATATGCCCTAAATCTAACCATCATAAGCGGTTAAATAAAATGGAGAAAGAAATGGAGGTTGGAAGACATGCATCACACACACGCATGCTTATTACACAATTACGCCCTCTTGAGGGAGGGATCGAAAGAATAATACAAATTAATTAACTAACAAGCTAATTAAATATTACACAACACTTAACTAATTAAAACAAATTAATTAAGCTAAGAAAGCAGTAAAGAGGCCTTGGGAAGAGGGATGAATGCGTGCACGCTCGGCTCCACTCGGAAATCCATCGCCATACTCATGCTGTCTCTATTTACACTGCTCTGCACCTCTGAACACTGCGCAAGTCTCAAAGTTACTTCTGAAACACTCTCTGAGTCCTGTGGGAAGTCACCGACCAAGAGATGAGGCCACCGGCCATGGGAAATTGGTCATCGACCATTTGTAGGGCTATCGGCCAATAATTGTTGGTCGATCGGCACTTAATGTAGTCGGTCGGCCAACTATTCCTGCAGAATCTTGTTTTGCTGCAGCAGAGGACAAACAGAGCATGGCAATGCATTTTCAAAGCAATGTTTGCACGACCACTCTCCTTATCATGTTTGAGACTCAAAGGAGTATGGTCCTCGATCCTCGGGCCATCAATCACGCATTTCAATGCATGATGGCCCAAAGGAGTCAAGTAAATGAAATGCACACAAACACACAATAGACCCTAACCTCTATCATGATCGATCAAGAGGTAAGGGATGCAAACATGCACAATGCTATGCAACCTAAGCATGCAAGCTAACTATTGCAACATTAGCATGTGAGCAAGCATGCAAACATGCCAAGTATGAAACAACAATACCAATGACAAAACATGCAACAACATGTAGCCTAATAAGTATGCAAGATGGATGAACATGCAATAACATGTCAATAGACCTATCATCTAGACATACAAACATATATAGCATGCAATAACATGCAAATGATGGACTTAAACCAATATGGGCAGCTCTCTAATAGGCCCAAATCAGTGGCCAAAATGCTAAGAAAATGGAGACAAATGCACATACAAACATGCATGCTAAATGGTCCAATACTTAAGCATAAAGGGGTAACTTTTAAGCACACTTAAAAGGGACAAACATGGACATATGACAAGCATTTTAATGCTCTGAAAACATACAAAGGATGATGCCAAATCAACCAAATAATGCAAGCAAGTCATGCATAAAAGCTTGAAACTAGCCCAAGGACTCCAACCATGGTCATGCGGCACATGAAGCAAATGACCAAAGTGAACCAAAACAATTCTAAATCATGCCAAAGTAAGCTTAAAACATGTAATGACC
Source organism: Camellia granthamiana (assembly GCA_036172215.1). Lineage (NCBI taxonomy): Eukaryota > Viridiplantae > Streptophyta > Magnoliopsida > Ericales > Theaceae > Camellia > Camellia granthamiana. Next base: position 130,854 of record JAXFYN010000215.1, read on the forward strand.
AAAGCCAAAACAAGCTAAATCAAAGGGGCAAAAGCATGAGATATACAAGGCTATCAAGGAGGTGTTACACTACACCCTATGCAACCAAACATGGCATGATTTAAGCTACCAAAAATAGAGTTATGGCATGTCAAAATGAGCCCAAAAACCCACTTAGATGGCATCCCAAAGACCTAAACATGATGGCATACACAATGACACATTCATGGAGCATAAGACCTCAACCCTTTAAGACATTAAAGGAGGCATAAGTGCAAGCATAGGAGCATACTATATGGACTGAAAACACATAACAAATGATGCCAAACCACTGAAACGGTCCAAATAAAGCATGCTAATGACTTGAACACTCAAAGCTAACAAGCTAGATTGCATGGTGGCTATACAAAACAATGCAAGCATGACCAAAACAATGAAAAATAGAGCTTAAGCATGCTACAACAAGCCTAAAAGCTTCATGGAGTTGGGCCAAAACATGCAAGCATGGTAGTTTAAATGCTAGGTACATGTTAAGGCAAATCATGGGATTACAAGACAAGTATACAAGGCATGCATGGTATGTCTAAACCAAGTCAAAACAGTGCTATATCATGGCAAAACAAAGCCTAATATATACTGAAATGAAGCTAAAACAAGCTAGGCATACATGCTACAACACAAGCCATTTATGCAAGCATGAAAGACAACATGGAGAGGGGATGACCCTCTCCTATTTAGGACCTCAAAACCACCTCTCCACCACTGAAAATCCTCTGGATTTCAGTGGTAGAGAGGTCATGCAAAGCCTAAACCAAGGGCCAAAATGGATGGCCTAAAACAAGGCCTAACAAGGTCTTGGAGGGGGGAAACAACCCCAAACCTCAAAGTAACCTTAAAAAAAGTTCTAAAACACAAAAAATCAGAACTTTTATCATTTATAGTTGAAGCTCAAAACAATATGCAAGGTAAGCTAAAAGCTAGTGCAAGAAAGGGGAATAAAGAGGGTAGTTTCTTACCCCTGTAGACCCTCTTCAAGAACAAGGCTCCAACAAGTTTTTTGAATTTAAACCAAGCCAAGAACACTGAAATCAACCTCCTAGCACCTCAGCAACCAAGGATGGTGTTCTAGTGTGTGTTTGTGCACAAAAGTAAGGTAATACTACACTTTAGGTCACAAAACAAGGCTAAACCAAGAAGAATAGATACAATACTATATCTATCCTCTCCAAGGCAATTTTTCTGAACCTTGGAGGAGGGAGGGGGAGCTCCCTCTTTATAGAGGCTCAATTTCTAAGCTTCTTGGAGAAGCTAGATCAAGGGACAAATCCCTCCATACACGTGTATGGAGGGGGTCAATTGTGCATGCCAGCTGTTCCAGCTGGCACTAAATATCTACATAAAGCAGATGAATAGGGTTCGACTAGCCAAAAATGGCAAATCGACCAAAACAGTTGCCGGCCGACTAAAAACAGTGCCGATCAGCCAATACATTTGGTCGGTGGCAAGAAACCAGGGCCGGTGGCAACATGCCATGGCCGGTGAGGTGTGGGGATGGCCAACAAGCTATTTCCCACCCTCAGAAGCAAAACAACAAGTGTTTGGTCCACAACAAAGCACAAGACAAGCAAGTCGAGAGGTCTTGAGGCAAGGCGCGCAACCGAAACCTCCGAGAACTCAAGATGAACACAAACATGGGTGATCATCGAGTGTTCAAACGATGACGTCCAAGTCTTGAGGACGGTCAAAAATGGGGTGTCTACAGTCTCTTTTTGTTTGTTTGTTTTTTTCTTCTTGCTATGTCATTAGGGCTATATTAGAACACCAAAATTAGTACTCTGAATCATTGCTAGTTCTCGGTGGACCATAAATCACAAATGCAAAGTTTGTGCATTTTAATGTTTAAAGCAAATTATAAATATATTGAGATAGCACACGCTTCTTTGGTTTGAAATCGGATTAGAATGCATTGTTGGGTTTTGTAAGTTCATTACGGAGTCTAAATTGATAATTTGAACCGTTCAATGTATAAACCTCGCCGAGTATTTTATTCCTGTGAAAAATCACATAGATAACATATCAATAACTATATGATCAAATCAAATTCATATTAACGGTAAATATAATTTTAAAAATAAATTGTTAATGTAAATGTGATCTGATCAAATGATTATTGATATTTGATTAACGTGATTTTTTATAAGGATAAAGTATTCGACGAGCCCTATGTATTGAACGGTTCGAATAATTGATGTAGGCTCCATAATGGGCCCACAGAAGTCCAACAACACGCTCCAGTCCCAATTAGAGGGAAGTTATTCCTTATTGAGATTTGTTTAAAATATTAATTGTAATTTCGAAGAGAAAAATGCTTGGGAGCTCTAATTGAGTACCCCTAATCTACCTCTAATAATGTGAAATGGACCCATTTCTCACTCCTCATCCTTGCTCACTCTATCTCTTTCTATTCTCTTTCCCACCTCCTTAAAAGTCAAAATAGAGGTGATATATTAGGGGATGTAGCACTACTTTTTTTAAAATTATATTGTCTTTAAATTTTAAATTGCATAATAAATGACTCATGTTGTTAATAAATCATTAAGTCATAAACAATTTTTAATGATGTTAGAAATATATTTTAATTAATATTTTTAGTAATTTTATTGTTATATAAGAGGGTAGTTAAAAATTTCTCTTTTTATATTAATTTTGTTAAATGACAAATTCTAACTAAAAGTATTTGTGATTTTCAAAATCACAAAGGGCAATATATATTTTTAAAAAATCTCAAAAAAAATGTATTTATAATTTATCATAAAAAAATAAGTCAACAAAAAAATATCAAAAAAGCAAATTCAAAACACCTACTTAATCTGCACCAAACACCCCCCATTGTATAATATCAAGACTTGACTATAGATGCCGATAAACACCTATATACAAGTTATGACATTTGTAATTTTGATTACCACAAATTTTTTTTTTGTTTGCCATAACTAAAAAAATGACTCATAAACAAACACTACATATAGTATAATTAACAACTTTTGGATTATAACCAAACTAATAATTACGAAAGGTTATAATTTACATCACTATAAGTCATAACATAATCATAATTATAATCAAGTCATAACAAATACCGTAATAAGTCATAACAAAAGACTATAAATGTCCTAATTGATACATACTATGTATTGTAAAATTTCCTTTATTTTAATTAGCCTACCAGCCCCCTTCTTTAACTTATACGACAACAAATTTAAACATAAGATTTGGATCGCCATCACGGATCTCGTTTCGATAATCAGAATTATTCATTTTGGAGAGTGCGTCATGTATATCATTCACACAAAAAAATTAGTTGATCCAATAATTGTAACACGTTCAATTTATAGCGTTTATTACCAAAAAAAAAAAATGAATGATCTTTTTTAAAAAAAATACACTTGTTATCAATATTTTTTTGAGATAAATTTGAGAAATTAAATAAATTACAATTATTGAATCGATCTATTTTTTTATGTGAATAATAGGATTGGACTTTTCTCTAATCCAAAGGAGTTTACTATTTAGGCTTTTCTAATTATCCAAATCATTTATTTTATAGTCTTTTGTGTATATCATCCATACTAAAAAAGTTATATTAATTCGGTAATCATAACATATTCAATTTATCTCATTGGTTTAAAAAAAATAGACGATAAGTATGTGTTGGCTTATTTTTCCTACGAAGGAAAATATCATAAATGCGAGCGTGCCAGCAAGGATTGAAAAATCCTTACAGATTAAATTCAAGCCAATTATCAAGCGATTGTGTTGACGGTTCTTTTGCCTCAACGAAGAGGACTTCAAAGTTGCCAAGTGTAGCGAAAAGAAAAATTAAAAGAAGAATGAGGGACGGAGAAAGACGATTGAGTGAACAATCAAAGTGATAATTACTTACCTCTACTCCTATGCTTTGAAAAGGAAGTGCATGAAATGCTTCGAAATGAAAATGCTGAAAATAAATGCTTCGAAATATAAATCTATGTTAAACTACTCCTAAGATAAGGAAAATGACAAGAAATATTGAAATCAAGTATCTTTGATTTAAGTTCTGGGTCCTTTACAATGTAGCCATGAATGGCTATTTGTAGGCAAATATTTGTAGGAAAAAACTTCCAGCAATAACTACCCAATAACCACCTAAAACTACCCACTCTTCCATCTTCATTCTTGTCTTGCCATGTGTCCTTCCACTCATCCACTTTGTCCTTCATATTCTCCATCATCTCTATAACTTCTTTTAACTTCCAAATGAATAAGAGGATGCCACGTGTCCTGCAATTATATAAATAATAAAAATTGCAGATTTATGGTGCTAACATTACCCCCCACGGCCCTTAAAAATGATGTTTATTTGAATTTTTGAAGGGCCGAACCAAGCACATGATTAATCTAAGCAATAAAATGCTTCGAATACTATCAACAAAGTGCTTCGAATGATGTAATAGCACCAATGAAGTGCTTCGAATGAGTATGAAATTATGACTAGATGACTCGAATTATGACTAGTAACAAGCTTCGAAAGTGGTATAAAGGACCAAAATCATTCTTCGAAGGTCGATGGAGCCGACAAAGGACGAATTACATCCTCGAAAATACTCGGCAAAGCTTCGAAGGTTCACAACCACCATTATTATTTCTTCGAAGCTGTTGTTAACGCAAGATAGAGTGCTTCGAAGCTTACAAAATTATGGCAAAACAGTTTTCGAAGCAACTTATCGCAAAACGACTTTTGAAGCAACTTATGGCAAAATGGCTTTCGAAGCTGTTTTTGGCCAACATTGTAGTTATTCAAATCTTATATGTTCTGGTTCATACATAATTAATGAAAATATTAATTTTGTGCTTCGAACCAATTATTAATTATTCGAAGACACCAAAAACTATTGTTCTTCGAACCAACTCATCATGCCAAAAACAGGCATTATTCGACAACTAATTAATTGTCATTTTACATATATTTGAAGATATGTACACATTTCGAAAGTTTTCAAAGCTTTATACAGTTTCGAAGGTGAAGTAATCAACCTTCGAAACGACTCTTGATGTTTCGAATGTATCTTCAAAGCTTTATACAGCTTCGAATGTGAAGTAATCAACCTTCGAAACAACTCTTGATGCTTCGAATGTATCTTCGATGCTTTGATTGTGTACATACAAACAACTGACCATCAATTTGAAAAGATAAGCCATTCTCAACCATTTATTTAAATGTACAGGCTTTTTCTAGCCAAATTAATGCATTTTAAATGGTCATCCCTTATTCTTAGTGCTTCGAACTCATAAGAACAATTTGTTAATTTTATTAACCACATCATCAGAATTATATTTTGATGTGAACCACAAATCCAAAAAGGATTTTGAACACCAAAAGTCATGGTATAGTGTGACCATGAAAATTCATACTTTTTGACATTTTGAAAAATGTCAAAAATTTTGAATTCATGAACAGTGGCTTGTTCATTATTTTTGACCATGTTTGTTTTAAAAACATGACTTTTGCCGAATAGGTTCTCATAATTATTTGGTAAAGTGGGTTGTTTTTCCATGTTAGCCATTAATGGCTTATGAAAATCACCTATAGATATATTATTTTCATGACTTGACTCTCTAAAATTTGGTTTTTGGACCCCCCGAGTCATACATGAAACATCATTCTTAGCCAAATTTGGCTCAAGAACATGCTCTTTTGTTGTGTTAATTTCATAATTTGGCTCTTTTAAAACGGACTCTTGAACCCCCCGAGCCATTGATGAAATCAACTCTTTACTTTTGCTATTTTTAACCATGGAAAAATTCTGAAAAAATTCACCAATTCCGACCATTAAAGCCTCAGTTAATGACTTGGTAGTGAGAGTTGATAACTCATCATTCCATTGGCGAATTTCCATATCAAGTTGATGAATTTCTCCAATTAAATTGTGTCTTTTTTCTTCCACCAAATAATATTGTAATGGATGAAAATTTATTTCATCAAGAAAATGGATCTCTTCTTGAAGATCCAAAATTTTTCTTTCACGCCAATATATTTCAAACTGACAAGTTCGAATGGCGAAATCCAAATCGTTTGTCATTTCTTATACTTGGCTGTCCCACTGGGCGTGCCAAAAATATATGTTGGCTTTTTGGCTTTCGAAGGGTATTTTAGTGAATGTGAGCGTGCCAGTAAGGATCAATTAGTCCTTACAGAAATTATAATTGCCAACCAATTATCAGACGATTGTGTTGTAGTTCTTTCAGCCTCAATGAAGAGGACTTTTACTGGTGGCTTGACTTAGGAGAAATTAAGAGAAATAACAATTTACTGTGAAGAGCAATCAAAGTATTTTATTAAGATGAACACTTACAATGGTCCAAACTCAGCCTCGAAGAGGTTTACAGCAACAGCCTACTCGAATCTACTTGAAACTACTCCTATGAATTGAAGTATAGTGCGGGTATTTAAAGAACAGGTATTTAAAGTGCAGGAAATGTAAAACTAGAAAGATAAATATGAAGTAAAGACTGGTTTGTATGATCTGAGTCTGGGGGTCTTTTCTGGGGACTTCCTTGCTATTTATACTTGTCAAGGATGACCTTCGAACTGTACTTCGAACCGTCGAACTGCTCCTCCATGATCGCTGATCATGCTGCCTTAGAAATAGTTCCACTACGCCATCACTTGCAATTGAACTTCCCTCCTGTATTTGAATTTGAATATAGGTAACCGTTGAGGCCACGTCACCTTGTATCTCATTACTGATCTAGTGCTACTCAGACCACTTGAGAACCAATATTTATTGCCACGTGTATGATTGAGATTGAAGGTTAAAATCATCTTCCCATAATACCCTCATTCTGCCACGTGTCGAATTGTAACTGGCTTTTACAAAATATGTAGCCAACATTACCACCCGCACTAATATACCCAATACTTGGAGATATTAGTGGATCAAAAGCTTTTCCCGCGCTTTTTTGGAACATGCATAGAATCTATCTTCAGGAAACACAACCGTCACCTATTTGGTGATTATTTGCATTAACTCTTGACTTTGTTGAACATTCCAATACTTTCAGCATTCGAACGGATTATGACTCAATCACCTTCTCACTCTATTGATCAAGCATACGAAGAGCCATTGAGTAATGCTGTTTCCCCTCGAAAGAATCCCTACGCATTTATTAGCCACCTTTACCCGCCTTTCTATATTCAGGTCATGGAGGCTTTCGCAGATTATCAACCTTTGGACTACGAACACATTGCCCTCAATCCTTTGGTTTACAAATTTATTGATACAAGAAATTCTTCCTCTAAACTCTCCTCGCACCTTGAACGAACTACTCTCAAACCTTTGCTTCAACAAATTGCAAATATGGACTTAGGAAGTTCTTCTTCACAAACTTCTACTTGGGATGAAGCTACAACTTCTTCATCTTCTGGGGCTTCTGGATGGACGAACTGGTCAACACCTGAGTCCTGGGACTTGAGGGAACGAATCAATCATCATTTTATTGAGTTCACTAACCCTTTAGATTTTCCTTCCTACGCTCGAAGCTCGGTGGTTTATCCTTATGTGCCCATCGACCTTCGACGCAGTTTAGAGGAGAATTTGCTTGTGGCTTGGTATACATCCTCCATGCCCACAAGGATAATGCACACTGCCCGGTGCTTGGAAGAATCACAAGGATATACCCCTTCATTTTTAGCCAAGAAAGCGCAGATCTGCTCTTCTGACTGGTTTGACTACATTAATGCCTTTGTTCCTCCCATCCCTGTGTCATCTCCCCTAACTGAAGCATCCACTTCTTCTTCTCCATCTTCTGGAATAGAAGCATCCACACCTTCTCCATCCTCTGGAATAGAAGCATCCACACCTTCTCCATCTTCTGCAGCAGAACCATCTATTCCTTCTCCTCCTCCCATTCTTTCTTGGACAGAGAAATTAAGGCTTGCTCTTCCAATGGACAAAATCTTTCCTTCTTACAAACCTCCATCATCTCCAACTCCATTTGAGCGGAAACAAGCTCAACTTCTGCTTGCGGCTTTTTCTCACTTGCCCTTCAATGTTCTTGAGGATGACATTCCTCTCAAGAATTTTCGATGGGCTTGTGATATTCTGACTAGGGGCCATATCCTTAACCCCATTGCCCAAGCAGAACTTCACATGTTCCTGGATCAACTTCCAGTACTCCTCCACTGGCATCGAAATTCCCAGATCGCCATCCAATCTTTGGATCAACTTTCATCTCTCCGAATTCATGCCCAATACGAAGCAGAAAACTTCATTGAAGACTTCGATGACTTCAAAAATAAAGATTCTGCGTATTGGGATGATTTAGTTATAGATGAGTTGGAACAAAAATTGAGAGAAGAGGCTTTCGAAACAAAGGCTGAAGAGCTCTACTATGAAGTGAGAGCACACCAACTCATGCAGCCAACTTTAGAGGAGATGGAAGATATAATAAAGAAAGAACAGATATTCATTGATCATTGTTGGACAAAATTCCATGATCTTGTTATTTATTCTATTCCTTATTTTTACGAGCTTGAATTCGTACCTAAATAGAATTACTTAATGTAATTGTCTTGGCTTTAATACAAGCAAAATCTTTCTGTATTTGTTTGACTCTGTTTCCTTTTGCCTTTAAAAGCCAATTCAGAGCCTCGAATTAAATAATCTCATCCTCCGCATCTGGACTCACTTATCTTTAATGAAACACTAAAAGGGAACCAACATGTCTTTTCCCAACTTATGGAGTAAAAATTGACAATTTGGTTAATATTATCTCAAATTAGTGCTTCGAATTTAACAACCTTACTTTTCAAAGCTAACTGTAACCAATATATGGTCATAATTAAAATAGCCAATCAATTTTGAATTGACCACTCTTGCTTCGAAAAGCAACTTATGCTGTCTTAATTCAATGAACAATCTTCTCTTGCAAAAACCAATGATTGGTTTTGATGTTTAAAGAATCCTAAGTTTTGCTTTAAAAGGTCATTACTTTCAATAATGTTCTTTAAACAGGTCTTTAAACCGACCAATACTCAAGCATCTTAGCATCTCCAAACATATAGCATGCTTCGAAGCCAGATTCTGTATTTCGAAGCCGTTTTTATCTGATTTCTTGGAGCCAAAATTGGCTTCGAAGCCAAATATCTTTCTTCGAAGCTGACGCCAACATTCAGAATGTGTTCTTCCCTCCAAAACTATCAATATTGGAAGAGTCTCCTCATATTCGTACTTTTAGTACATAACGATTTACGCAATATATTTTTCAGGCACGAAACCTTTTAAAAGCCCCTTTGCTTTGTACTCTGAAATCACTTACTCTTTTGACACACAAACCCTACCGATCTCCTGTTAAACCCCTCTTCCTTATTACTCGCTATCAATGGATCCTTCCTTACTAAAAGTGTTTACTGGCGATCGTATCAGTCCTACCATGGCTTTGAAGCGATGTATCGATGAAGAAATCACCAAACTATCATCTGGTGAGTCAAGCCACATAGATGGACGTCTTTTCGTGCCTCGTCATAGCAACAAACAGGAATACGTCCTTGGCCCTATTTTTCGGGAAGCTCCTGCTCAACTCGCAGCCCTATATCCTCGCTTGGAGGACCATTTCCTTCTTTACGAAGAAGGGCTTGATTGGGGAAACTGGAGGGTGAATCATCCTCACCGTTGCTGGCCGACAATGAGGACTGAATGGGAAGAATGGTATGACAGAGTTGTACCTGCGAGAGAAGATGACCTGCAAGAGCTCTGTATCCTCGATGCCCTTCGTCTTTCCAGGTTCATCATTCCTGAGGACCCTTTCTTGATACCCGCTGCCTTATGTTTCTGGAATATGGCTTTTAATTTCTTCCAATTTCGGTGCGGCATGATGGCCCCCACCGTTCTTGATATTTGCCATCTCTTAGGGCTTTCCCCCCATGGTTCTCCATTTACTCCCAACTACCCAGACCTTCCTATTAAGTTTTCTCTTCCATCCTTAAGCTCCTCTTATAGTGATTTCGTAAAGTCTGAAAATAAAATAGAAGGTCCTGTGAGGGACAGAGAGCTATTTTCCTTCATCTTATATTGGTTATGCAAATTCCTCTTTTGCACCTCATCTCAGAGGATTATGCCTGAGTTTGTTCCTCTCGCGAAGGCACTTGTCTTGAAAAAACATATAGCTCTTGCTCCTTATCTTTTAGGTCATGTCTACAGAGTCTGCTCCCAATTTTGTGAAAAACCTCTTGATGTTAACCAAGGAGGTCCCCTCTGGGTGCTTCAACTTTGGCTCTTCGCCTATTTCACTGACCTACACCCCAAATGTCTAAAATTCCTTGTTCAGGATCCTAGTACTTATGGGGAAAAGTATGCTAGGATTGCCCTTTACCCTGCTTCCTTCGCTTACTACTTTACCTTCTTTTATCAACTCCCCATTTCTCCATCTGCCTCTTTCTTTTGTCCTTTTGAAGCCAATAAAGGACCAACCTGGCTGCAAGCTTTCCTGGCTGATAAAGAATGCTCCACTTCTCCTCACAAAGACATATGGGCCTCTATACTACTACCAAGGGAATTGTTCATTGGTAGTTTAAACCCTCGAGCCTACAAATGCATATCTGAGGTGTACTGCCCTTCTCAATTTGCCAGACAATTTGGACTCACTCAAGGGATACCAGTTCCTCTTTGCAGTCTCTCGAATGTCCATGTTACTGTCAGAGATTTGAGAATATCCAAATCCAGACTAGAGACGGCAATTCTCAAACTACTGAAAGAGTTGAATGAGTTCCAATTTGTCCCCTTTCTTCCGTATGGCTCAGTCTTGAAAAGATTCCAGAACTGGTGGACAGTCAATATGGAAGTGCGCCTATCTGAACATCCCCATGACTTGCTGGTAGGATTGGGAGTGCCTTCGAAGGCTAAGTCAGCAACATCTAGGGACATTCCCCCTCTTCATGAGGCTGCCACAACTAATCCTACAGCTTTATCCCCTCTGGCTAGAGTTACTAGAGCTGCTTCGAAGAAGGGTAAATATTTTCAGACTTCTCCTTTTCCTTTCTTTTGAATCTTTTGTTCATTCCCTTTACACTTTTGTTCTTTGGTGCAGGGCCCCCACACGAAGAATCTCCCAAGAGAGCTGAAACTTTAGCTGTTCTCAAAAAGAGACAACAACAACAAAAACAAAAAAGGAAGCTAGTCTTCCCTCCTGAGGAATCCGAATCCTTGGGAGAAGAAGAGGTTGAGCAAGAGCCAGAAGTGTCCTTGCAGAGAACAAAGAGACAAAAGGTAGTTGCCTCCCTTCCTGATACAATTAAGCATCCTTCTTTCGAAGCACCCACTATAGTAATGGAGAAAGCACTTACCTCTGAAAAATCTGAAACCCAAATTGAAGAGAGGGAGATTGAAAAAGAACCAGTAGTATCACTGCCAATGAGGAAGAGAAAGAAGATGACTGTTTCTGCTGCTGACTTGGTGGAAGATCCGATTCATGAAGCCGCTGCCAAGGCAGTAGAACAGGAACATTCCAAAGCAATAATCGTTTTTGAGAGGGCTGAGAAGAAACGGCAGCAACAGTTTCTGAGAGATGAAGCTGCTGCTGCTGATGTGTTACAAAGAGAAACTGCTCGAAGACAACAAATTGTCGAACATTATTCTCTTCGTAGCTCTCCCATCAGTATCAACATTTCTGAAACAAGTAATTTCTTTCATACTTCTGCTGTTTTTCCTTCGTCAGCTTTAAATATTTGAAGTTTGACATTGCTTTACATTTCTTCCTTCTGCAGTAACAACCACTGCGCTTATCTTTCCCATGGGGCCTCTTCCAGTTTCGGTTGAAGTTGACCAGATGCAAAACGTGAAGACTATTCAAATACAACTTCCACTTCCTAAGCCTACGCTTCCTGTACCTTCCTTGAGTCCCAACATTCCTGCATCTCTTCTTCTTGGCCTAGAACCATACCTTCCTTTCCTGACTTTCAATCTACCTCAGTCCATTCCTTCTTCGAGCCTTGCTCTTCCTTCTTCCAAGGATATTCCAGATGTTACTCCAATCTCAGTGGCAGTTGATTCTTCCACAGAGGGTGCTGGTAGTTCTCCAATTCATGGTTCATCACCTATGCCTATTTCCAGCCCCTCTTCACTTGATTCATTGGTGGCTAAGACCATAGAAGCTGCCAAAGATGCTCCATCCATTTCTCCCATCCCCATGCAGCCCTCTGTATCTTCCACCACAATACTTTCTATGCCCTTCATGTCTAGGGATGAGGTAGACATCTTCGAAGGAAGACTTGCTAGTCTTTTCGACGTACCTTCTACCTCTCCAACATTTAGTGCTGAAGCTGAGCCATTAGTCTTGGCTGACTCCTTGCTGGAGATTTTTTAGAGTCCTCCTTCTTCTAACAGCAAGTCTCCTGCACCTTCAGTGGACTTGGACACATGTCTGGAACTGTTGACTTCCTTTTCGAGAATCCCCTTCGAGGCTCTACAAAGGCCTATTATCAGGAATGGGTTTCTTCAGTGCTGTAATATTGCTGAGCAGTCCAGTATGAACGTCTCAAGTCACCTATCCCAGGCTGCAGCTACTATTGATTTCTATATCAACATTTGTCATGCTGCCAATACTGCCAATGAGAAATTGGCTAGGGATCAGCGTTTTGTTTCTCAAGTGCATACCGAAATATCAGATCTCAAGGAACAACACTCTTCTACCTCCCAATTTCGAATTCAGCTGCTGGAGAAGAAGGCTCAACTTGAGGAGGATTTAGCTGCAGTAAACCAGGCCTTGGTTCGAACTGACACCAAATTGCAAATCACCAACCAAGAACTGTCCGAACGAAAAGAAGACATGGCTGCAGCTATTCACCTGTTTCCATCACTTAGCAGTAGGAAATCAACTGTACAAAAACAATTGAAACATTGTAATGATTTTTGGGCCAATTTGTGGCACCATGTACTCGATTCTTTATGAAAAATCAGGCTCTTATCTATTATCTGAGTGTCTTGTGTTTTTGTACATAATGTTTATTTTATTCCTTGTGTTTCCCAAATGGTTGGAAAATAAGGCTTCAAATATCTACCATTAATCTTTTTGGGATGCACATAGCCATTTAAATTTCTTAAATGGTATGCTCCAAAAGGCAGAACTCTATGAATTTGATATGGTCCTTCCCAGTTAGGTGACCATTTGCCAAACTTATGGCTTTTAATCCCTATTGGGAGTATTGTTTTCCATACCAAATCACCTTCATCAAAGCCAATATGCTTGACTTTCTTGTTATAATTCTTGGCTGCTTTCTTCTTTTGAAAAAGAATGCTATTTAACGCCAAAATCCTCGCTTCATCTATGTCTTCTAATTCCAAGCACATGCTTTGATGATATTGCTCAGATTCTAATTGATCTTGACATCTTACCCTCAGAGATTTAACATTAATTTCCACGGGTAACACTGCATCATGCCCGTATACTAAGGCATAAGGGGTGACTCCTGTGCTCGACCTTGGGGAAGTTCTGTAAGCCCATAAAACATCCAACAATAGGTTATGCCAATCCCTAGGATTATCTTCCACCACCTTTTGTATTCCTTTTTTCAAGGATTTATTGGATGATTCAGCTTGACCATTGGCTTGTGCATAATAGGGAGTGGAATTAATAAGGCTAATCCCAAATTCTGCTACAAAGGACTTTACCATTTTCCCATCAAACACAGTTCCATTATCAACTGTTATGGTTTGTGGAATGCCAAACCTATGGATCAGATCTTTAATGAACCCAATGACCTCTGTCTGGTCTACAGCCTTATATGGTTTGGCTTCGACCCATTTAGTGAAGTAGTCAGTAGCCACTAGAATAAAACAATGATGTTTCGAAGAAGGTGGGTGAATTTTACCCATCATGTCCATGGCCCATCCTCTGAATGGCCAAGGCTTCACTACTGCATGTAGGTCAGTTATGGGCACATGTCTTATTGTGCCATGTTTTTGGCATGCCTGGCAACCCTTTGCATATTCTATGCAATCTTTAAGAATAGTTGGCCAATAATAGGAATGCCTTCGAAGCAACCATCTCATCTTTACACCAGGCTGATGAGCACCACAAATGCCTTCATGAACCTCAGCCATAGCTGTTAATGCTTCTTTTGGGCTTAAACATTCCAATAATAAGCCATCTCCTCCCCTTTTGTATAGAGCATTACCATATATCATGTATTGCATAGACTGCAATTTGATTTTTCTGCTGGCCTTCGAAGATGGACCTGCCAAGTACTGCATTATTGGATGCCTCCAATCCTGTTCTTGTAAGTCATTATGATTGACTTCCACGATCACATTCCTTTTATTCAAAGGTTGTATTAATCTCCGATATGTTGTTTGGCTTATATCCCTTTGGGTATTATCCCTTCTCTTGAAGTTCGAAGCTTTTTGAGCCACATCATTAGCTCTACTGTTCAAGAATCTTGGAACATAGGTTACATTTGCTATTTGAAACTGAGAAAGCAGATGTAATGCAACAACATAATATGGTAGGATGCTTATGCTTTGACACTTGAAAATCCCTTTTACTTGGTTAACCACCAATTGAGAGTCCCCAAATATGTCAACTGCATGTACTTGTAATCCAATAAGGATTTCTAGTCCCACTATTAAGGCTTCATATTCAGCCTGGTTATTGGAACAACTAGCTTCATCCACTCTGAAACCATGCGTGGTTTCTACCCCTTGTGGAGACTTAATCACGATACCAATCCCAATTAATCCATTGGCCTTCGATCCATCGAACCACATTTGCCATGGTTCAACACTAGCCATACCAAGTTCCATTACCTCTTGGCTCTCTGTTTGATATGGATGATCTGCCAGAAAATTGGCTAATACTTGCCCTTTTACTGCCCTTTGAGGGACATATTCTAAATGAAATTCCGATAAGGCTAATATCCACTTGCCAATTCTTCCCCTCAACATAGGTCTAGATAACATGTATTTAACCAAATCTGTGGTTGCAATTACCAAGACAGTTGTAGGTAAAAGATAATATCTTAATTTCATTGCAGCAAAATACAAAGCAAGACACAGTTTTTCAACAGCTGAATATTTACATTCACAAGAATTTAAAAACCTACTAAGGTAATAAACAGCTTGTTCCTTGCCTTCTTCATTGTCTTGGGCCAAGAAAGCTCCCAATGAATCTTCTGCTGCCGCTATGTATAACTTCAAGGGCTTATTTCCTTTTGGTGGCATCAGCACTGGAGGGTTGGCCAAGTAGGCTTTAATACCTTCGAAAGCAGTTTGATGCTCTGCTGTCCACACAAATTCCTCTTCATCTTTCAGCCTTAACAAGGAAGAGAATACTTTAGTTTTCCCTGCAGTGTTAGAAATAAACCTTCGAAGAAAGTTAACCTACCCAAGGAACCTTTGTAATTCTTTCTTACTTGATGGAGGCCTAGCTTCGATGATGGCTTTGGCTTTATTCTGATCAATCTGTATTCCTTTCTTGTGCACTACATAACCCAAGAAATTCCCAGATGACACACCAAAAGCACATTTAAGAGGGTTGAGTTTCAACTTGAACTTCCTCATTCTTTCGAAAGCTGCTTCTAAATGAAGCAAATGCTCCTCCATGGACTGGGATTTCACCACGATGTCATCAATATAACATTCTAGATACCCTCCAATAAGGTCATGAAAGATAGTGTTCATAGCCCTCTGATACGTAGCCCCAGCATTCTTCAGACCAAATGGCATCTTAACCCATTCGAAGGTGCCAATATTCCCCGGACATCTGAATGCTGTCTTGTGGATGTCTTCCTCTGCAATGCATATTTGATTATAACCAGAGTGGCCATCCATCATTGATAAAACTTGATGCCCTGCTGAACTGTCCACCAACAGATCCACTATAGGCATAGGGTATTCATCTTTAGGAGTTGCTAGATTTAAATTTCTGAAATCAATGCATACCCTCATTTTGCCATTTTTCTTAACTACAGGCACAATATTAGATAGCCATTCAACATACCTGGCTGTCCTAATAAAGTCTGCCTTAAGTAGTCTAAGAATTTCTTCCTTGACCTTCTGAATTACGTCTGGACTCATCCTTCTTGGTTTCTGTTTGTATGGCTTGAAATTAGGCTTCAAAGGGAGCCTATGTTCCACCAATGATCTATCCAATCCTGGTAGTTCATTATAGGACCATGCAAAACAATCTTTGTATTTCTTTAAAACAACCAATAACTGGTCTCTGTCCAGAGCATTCAAACAAGTACTTATATAAGTGGGCTGCTGCACAGAACCTTCCCCTAAATTCACTTCTTCTAAGGGGTCCTGCATCTGAGAATTCATTGAAGCTTTCTCTTTGGTTTCTTCGACCTTTGAAGCAACCTTTTCACCTTGTTCTGCTCCTAGGTTCTTTACCTCGACATCTCTGCCTTCTTCCTCATAGACAAAATCTGTCCATAAGGCGTCTTCTTCCTGTATCTCCTGGACTTTTGTTTCAATGTCCAATGCACAATATTTCCCAAAGGTCAAACTTCTGACCTGTTGTTGCTCTTGTTTACAGCCAATTATCATGGCTTCTCTTTCTTGTTTCTGTACTTTCTGGACTATTGCTTTTACATCCAATGATGAGAATTTAATCAAAGCCAATGACTTGGCTTCTCGTTCTTCACTTCTTTGCCTACAACCAGGCATCATTGTCATCTTTCACGACAACCTCTTCATCAGCACTTTCTTGGACTAAGTGCTTCAGGTGTGTTACTTCCTCATCAGCCGTCACTTCAGCTAAGCCATCAGCTTTCCTCAATATACTGAGTGGGGTTACTCCCTCAATATACAGCTTGGCCTCTGCAAAGTCTGCACAAGCTATGAAGGGTTGAGGATCTGCATCAATCTCCTCTGTCTCTCCATTGCCCAGGGCCATCATGATCTTCTGATGCAAAGAGGAAGGCACACATTTGTTGGTGTGAATCCAATCTCTCCCAAGTAAGGCATTATATGTAGCATTGCTGTCGATCACGAAGAATGCTGTCATACAATCCCTGGTTCCCACACTCAAATTGATATGCAGAATTCCTTGGGCCATCTGCTCATCTCCAGCAAAGCCAGCAATGGTTATACTGGTTGGGATCAACCTGGGATTTTTCTTCCCTAATTTCTTCAAAGAAGATTTCGGTAATAAATTTACCGCCGCCCCATTGTCTACTAGGACTCGGTTTAACTGTATCCCATCAAAGAAAGCCTTAATGTACAAAGGCTTGACATGTTGAGTCATGGAATTCGAGGGGTATTCAAAAGGATATGAGAGGTTGATGCTCACCTCCTCCTCGCTTTCACACTCAGTTTCCATTGGAATAGCCATTTCAGGAGCATCCTGTACCATACTCACTTGTGATTCCTCACTAGAGACAGGAATTGGATCCATGTCTTGGTCCTCCTGATCCTCATTTTCAGCCTGGAATTCATGAGGTAGTATATGTACCATGTTGACTGATACAGGTGGAAATGAGCCAAACTGGATGGCTGGTTGTACCTTCTTCCCCTCTTGACTACCTTGCTCAGTGTCTTCAGCAGCGTCCTCCATGCTGCATTCTGGTATTTCATTGATAACTGATCCCTTCGAAGGATCCTTCTCAACTAAGCTTTCAGTCAGAAATGTTTGTTCAGCCATGAAGGCTTCGAACATTTCTTCTTCTGCCATTTCCTTCTTTTGGCTCATGCCAATCTCTTCTTCTATTTCACTATCACTTTCCATCAGAGCCTTCTCCAGCCCTGCCAAACTGGACTTCTCTCTGGCCTTTAGTTCAGAATGAACTTGGGCCAATTGTTCTCTGCTACAAACCACTTTACTTTGTAGCGTCGGTTTTGGAACATGGTCTGACTTCGAAGCTTTCTTTTCTTCTGTCTTGACATGTGAAGAACTCTCTTCACTCTCTTTCAGATCTTGCTGGTACTGGGTGTACCTGCGCTGAATCTTCCTCCTTTGTGATCTGGAAATAACCGGAACCATATTTGGTTCCTTTGTCTTTGGGTGCTTCAGCAATACCCAATTATTGGGGGCCACCAAAGGAGGTTTGACCATTCTGCCTGTAATTCCAATATCTCTCCTGGCAGGGAATTCCCTAGGTTTGTTTTGCATTACAAACCAATCTGGGACTCCAGGCACCCAAGAGCTTACTGATTCAGATGTTGAATCACCCTTTTTCCACCTTCGAAGCCATCTTTGGAACTGGCTGTGGAGGTAAGTGCTTGGTTCTGGCCTCATACTTCGAGCTTGATTCTGGCCTTCGATGGGGATGGCCATTTTCTGTTCTGTGTGAGGTTGGTCTGGGGGGCCAATCTCTGGCTTTAGTCCCATAACCTGAATTCCTCTCTAATCTTCTTTCAGAATGTTTGCTCTCCATTCTGTAGTAGTTAAGTGGCCTAGACTCATACAAGGGCCTTTTACCTTTAGCATTTGTTCTGTCACCTGCAGGCTCAACCACCACTGGTCGCTACCTATCACTAGCCGGGTACGGCCTTTTGTTGTAAGCGTTGGTTGATCTAGGACGTCTCTGAACATCCTTATAGTATTGCTTCCCATCAATTGGAAGCCCCTTCAACCATTTGTAGCTTAGTCTACACCTTGGACACATCCTTTGCATTACAGCTGCTTCCAAAGAATCGTCGTCCAGTATTTCTTCATCAGAATGTTCCTTCTGATGTGAGAGACTCTGTCCAACAACTGGTGGATTTCTGGTCTCTTTCTTGGCAGCTGTCTGGTTGGCAATATGCATTTGCACATTGACCTCTTCCAATTCCTGCAGAGATAGATTCTGAAAATTTGGAACAACCACATTAGCCGCGCTTTTTCCAACTTCTGGAAACGGGTTACTGTCAATTCCCATGGCTTTCTCTGTTTTGGTTGGGAACTTCAGACTTCCTTTCCGGATTTGCTCTTGGATCCTGTCTCGGAAAACAATGCAGTTTTTAGTTGAGTGAGACCAAGAATTATGCCATTTACAGTATACTTTTCCTTTAAGTTCATCAAGAGAAGGCAGTTTTACCCCTTTTGGTAACTTAAGGAAATTGGCTGCAAGCAAATGATCAAAAATGTCATCTGCTTTTGTTAAATCGAAAGAATACTTTCTGTGAAAGTCTTTCTTTTTAAACTGCTGGTCGATAGTCGTATCCTTATGAATTAATGCTTCACAGATTACAGGTTCTTTGCCCACAATCTCTGCTGCATCGATCTCATAATTGGGATCTCTATAATAGGTCTTATACGAAGCATTGTTTCGATCTTGTTCTTCCTCTAATAATGCTTCATATCGAGACACCTTATAGGTTAATTTGACTAAATCCCTAAATTCAGTTGAGTCAAACTTCTTTCGAAGCCTGAACTCTAAACCGTTTTGAGCCAATCTTACAAATTCTGGCTCTGGAAGGATGACTCTACATTTACTTCGAGCCCTTTTAAATCTGGCAATGAACTGAGTAGCCTTTTCTTCAGGCCTTTGACTCAATCTTGCCAAGTCTGCCATGGACACCTCTGGCTCCGATTGGAAAAATTGGGCATGAAATGCCTCTTCCATTTGTTGCCAAGTTTGAATGGAGCCAGGTGTAAGGTTGATATACCATACAAACGCTCCCCCAGTTAGAGAGTTTGGAAATAATCTCAATTTTATGTAGTCATGATTAGTGAATTCACCACACTGAGCAGCGAATCTAGCAATATGCTCTACTGTTGATTGATTTCCAGTTCCATAGAATAGGGTGAAATCTGGTATTCTGAACCCTCTTGGGTATTCATGTACCCTATCCACCCACTCTGGGTATGGTTTTCTGTATATAGGAGTCTGGACCCCCCGAGCCATTGGTCCACACATCTCCCTAACAATATCAGCAATTTGGTCCCTAGGGACCATATTTTGGGCTTGCTGAACCACTACTAGAGGAGCAAACACAGGGTTTGGTGGACAAACTTGTGCCTGTGGTCCTCTTGGTCCATAAAGTGGTACATTTGGGGCTGGTTGCCCCTGTGGTGCAGGTTGCTGTTGGGGGTATGGGTAACCCCTTTGAGCCTGTCCTGCGAAGGGACCTGTGAAAGGTGTTGGAACAGGCATCGTGTCCCTTCCATTTGTAGGCAAACCTTCCAACCCCCCGGGTATAAATTCGAATAAGGGATTATTATACCCCCTGGTGCCAGGTATGGCTTCGAACATGGGATTTGCCACCATTCTTATGCCAGTTTCTTGTACTTGGCCAGATCTACCAACTGGTGTGGCTTCACTGTTGAGTACTGTGGCATTTTGGCCTACTACAGGCCTTGAAATGGGTTCATACCAAGACTGAGGCGATGGTCTTTCATAGTTCTGAGTACTAGTCTGACCATTAATTTGTCCATTAACTTGCATAGGCTGTTTTTCTCTAGCCAATCTTTGCTGAGGGACATTTAAAATTTCCTCTGTAGGTCTTGTATTTGTTGGTTGGTGGTTGTTCATTCGATCCAAAAAGGATGTTGCCCACCTTTCCATTGTGTTCATTAGCTGTTGTCCCATAGCATCTACCAAGCCATCCCATGGATTTGTTGGCTGAGAAGATGGAACGGTGGATGGTCCAATTCCTTGGTTTCGTCCAATATCATGAACATATGGTTCTTGTCCAGAAGTACTGGTCTGTTCGACCAAAGGTTCTGATAACATAGGAGTCTCCACAGGGTGTGTTACCACATTCTCCCCTGGATTAGGTATTTCTACCTCTCCTTCTACGCCCTCTTCCAAGCGTTCATTTTCTCCTTGTCGTCTTCGTCTAGCCATTTTAACGAGTCCCACTGGGCGTGCCAAAAATATATGTTGGCTTTTTGGCTTTCGAAGGGTATTTTAGTGAATGTGAGCGTGCCAGTAAGGATCAATTAGTCCTTACAGAAATTATAATTGCCAACCAATTATCAGACGATTGTGTTGTAGTTCTTTCAGCCTCAATGAAGAGGACTTTTACTGGTGGCTTGACTTAGGAGAAATTAAGAGAAATAACAATTTACTGTGAAGAGCAATCAAAGTATTTTATTAAGATGAACACTTACAATGGTCCAAACTCAGCCTCGAAGAGGTTTACAGCAACAGCCTACTTGAATCTACTTGAAACTACTCCTATGAATTGAAGTACAGTGCGGGTATTTAAAGAACAGGTATTTAAAGTGCAGGAAATGTAAAACTGGAAAGATAAATATGAAGTAAAGACTGGTTTGTATGATCTGAGTCTGGGGTCTTTTCTGGGGACTTCCTTGCTATTTATACTTGTCAAGGATGACCTTCGAACTGTACTTCGAACCGTCGAACTGCTCCTCCATGATCGCTGATCATGCTGCCTTAGAAATAGTTCCACTACGCCATCACTTGCAATTGAACTTCCCTCCTGTATTTGAATTTGAATATAGGTAACCGTTGAGGCCACGTCACCTTGTATCTCATTACTGATCTAGTGCTACTCAGACCACTTGAGAACCAATATTTATTGCCACGTGTATGATTGAGATTGAAGGTTAAAATCATCTTCCCATAATACCCTCATTCTGCCACGTGTCGAATTGTAACTGGCTTTTACAAAATATGTAGCCAACAGTATGTTTTTGAAAATACACTTTGGTGACAAACACAATAAATTGAACAAATATTGATTATCGAATCAACCTAGTTTTTTGTGTAGATAATATACATGAAAATTCTTACAAAATAAACAGTTCATATCATAAAAATACATATATATTTTTTAGAAGTCTAGCTTCTCTTTAGCTCAATTGTTGAATTGAAGGATATTCTTCGAGCTTATAAGACTTACAACAGGTATCGTTTTATGATATGAACTGTTTATTTTGTAGGAATTTTCATGTATATTATCTACACAAAAAATTAGGTTGATTCAATAATCATTATTTGTTCAATTTATTGTGTTTGTCACCAATGTGTAAACTACAGGGACCAAATTGACACACCATTTGATTTTCCGTCCATCAAACTTAACCGCCGCTATTTATTGTACTAATATGACACAATCTGTAAAACTAAAGGGCAAAATTGAGCAAATTGAAACAACAAGGACCAAAATGAAAAAAATATTAGCCCTTGATTATTCAAAATTAGACAATTATATGCTACACACGACCACACTTAATATTATTTTATTTTTTAAAAGATTTAATTGATATAAGCTATTATAAATTTACAATAAAATTCAATGCATTACAATTATAGTAATAGAGATTAAATACAATATACATTTTTACAAAGAAAATCCTAAAATAGGAGAGAAAACCCCATACTTTTACAAAGAAACTCTCAAAATATGAGAGAAAGTCCCGATTAAATTACAATCATAGTAATGAAGATCAAATAAAATACAAACTTTTACAAAAAAACTCTCAAAGTAGGAGAGAAAACCCAATTAGTACAGAAGGAATAAGACTCACATAGAGGTGTGGAGATTCAAATTACTGACCTCCTAGCGAGGTGTAGAACTTTTGGCAAATCGAGACCCACACACATTTTTTGAGTATGTAGCATACATTTAAGGGAAATTGTAATATACAAACCCTTGACAGGGATGTACCATATACATTCCTAATTATGTTTTTTTTTAGTTATGATTAATTTTCTTATTTAGTTATGATATTATTTTTGTAACGCCCTCAAAATAAATGCATAAATCAATCATTCATAATATCCATAGACATAGGAACATAGAATATATTCATTCATCCGAGTATTCTTTACAAGAAGTATTACATGTTGATAACAAAAGTAAATGCCCTACGGGCTTACAAACTTTCCAAGTCAACACTTGGTTACAACAAAAGAGAGTTCTAACTCTTAACATATTAAGCCCTTGGCTTGAATTACATGTAATACAAAAGATAACTACAAAAATAAGCCTTCAGCTTATAAAATCTCCCAAGCTACATCCTTGGAGGCGACATATCACCTGTACCTGAAAATGATGTCCCATATAGGGTGAGCCAAAGCTCAGTAGAGATATGCTAAACATAATATAAGAATTAACTAAAACATTAGCATTCGATAAATGTTTAACACATACAACATAGGTATTTCCTTTCCATAACCAACCAACAGTTATAACATGATAAGTTCAATTCCCATTATCTATTCGAGTCAATTCATCGACACAATCCAGTGTTATCCAAACAATTAAACAAAATGAGACTACAACTCATATATTAATACTTCAATAGCAAACATCATTCAACACTTCTATTCATATGCCATTTTACGGATCTACGTCTAAGGGAACCAACACCCAAATATAAGATTTCAAGATTTTCCATTTTACGGAATTTTCATTCGAGGGAACCGGCACCCATATATGCACAAGCTATCCAGTTTTGCCATTTTACGAAATTTTCATCCGAGGGAATCGGCACCCATATATGCACAAGGTTTCGGGACTTTCACCTTGGACACTCCGGCCAACTTAATTATAAATGGAGTCCATCCCCTATCTCCTTCCAAACAATTATACATATGCAATGTATTGAAAGCATCGTCATGTATAATGACTATCTACGGCACATATTCAACATTTCAATCACACCATCATATTCAATGAGGTAAAATTAGACGATAGGTTTCAATTCACCTAATCCACATGTAGTTTCTACAACAATCATGGTTATCCTCCACCAATAGCCCAAAACAGATATTTCTAAACAGATAAATAAATTTATCAAATAGATAATTTATTAACTTTTCCATGAGTGAGTGATTCATCGACCCAACTACACCATTCAATCTCATATTTTCCCAATTCCATAATTTTCAACTCAACTTCATATTTCCATAATTCACCAAATTACTTATACAAATTAATTGTTTAAATTCAATTAGGGCTTTAATCCCCCTATCCTCAAGTATTGCCCCCAAGGCCAAATTTCACTCATACTCCACAAACAACTCCAATTTCAAGTCTCACACACATATTAAGCTCAAACATGGAAAAACTCTCCCTTTACAACAATTTCAACTTCAAACCCTAACTTCCCAAAACTTCCATATTTCACCATTTATACAAAATGACTAGTATTTATGTTAAAACTCATAGAAGTGAATAGCGTATCCCTACCTCGAATGAAGAGACTCAAAGAAGAAGGAGAGAAACTTGAAAGTGCTCCAAATGCAAACTTTTTCAGATAAAAAAGGAGCCCACATAATGCTCTACCTTTCTTACAAAGAGACTAGGGTAGGAGACCCCTAGAACAAGGTGAATTTGTAGAGAGAAGGAGTGTGTAGTGAGAGAGAGAGTCGGATCTAGGGTTTGGAAAGAAAAGAAGATGAAAAAATGTTAAGAAAACCTGCTGTTGCGAACTGGTATACTAGAGGCTCACTCGAGCGAAGGAGTGGTCGCTCGAGCGACCAGACACAAAAAAACCTCGCTCAAGCGCAAGAAGCATCGCTCGAGCGAACAACGTGAAGCTTCAGGTCTGCAATCCAAAAGTACCCTCGAGCGCAGGAGTCCTCGCTCGAGCGAAAAAACACAAAACATAGAGCTCGCTCGCTCGAGCGAAAAAACACAACCTTCAGATAAAAAAGAGACGCAGATGCACGCTTGAGCACAAGAGTGCTCGCTCGAGCAAAGAGACACATCAAACAAAGCTCGCTTGAGCGTAGGAACCCTAGCTCGAGCGAAGAAGCTAAAAGCCAAGGCTCGCTCGAGCGACAAAAGCCTCGCTCTAGCGAAGGAACCAAAATCTGGACAGCAACCATTTGTTCCAACACCCAACCAACCTGTTCCAATCTTACCCAACACCTGCCAAAACTCAAATACAAGGAATTAAAGGATGGAAACAAGATACAAACGACACAACCAACCATGAAACTCGAGTTCGGAACACAATAAATGAAGGGGAAAACCCGGGATCGCTATAATTTTAATTATGATTCATGAGTTTTTTAGTTATGGCTCATGTTATGTTTAATTATGATAGTTTTTTTGTTATGACTCAAAGGCCACGTTTGTTTGGCGGATTAGGTTGAATGAGATTGTTAGTAAAAAGATTGTTAATGTAAGGATTGTTAGTGAAAAGATTAAGTAAAAGTGTGTTTGTTTTGATAATAGTGTGGGAGATGATTAGTGATGGAATTGTTAAATTCTTTTCATACAAAATAAATAAATAAATTATTTCTATATTAAAAAAATTAAAACAAATGCATGGTAATTTTTTTATATATATATATAAAGTAAACTCAATATCCTTACTATTTTCCTAATCCCACCCGTAATCTAGCCAAGCTAATCCCTCTCCTGAGGGGGATTACTATCCCCCTCACCCTGTTAATCCCCTCCCCTTAACCATCACCAAACAAGGTGTGGGTGGGAACCACACGCATACCAATCCAATTTCCCCCCCCCCTCCCCCCGGCGCCAAACAAACATGACCAGAAAGTATGAAATTATGCTATATTTTATTCTTTAATTATAAAGTGTATATTATACATACCATTTGAGGAGTGTGTTCCATAATGTTTTCCTACATTTAATTTTATCTTTTGTGGTATTTTGTTATATCCCATTTGCAATTTTAAGTGACTATGATATATTATTTATTAAAAATACAATAATTCTATTTTATTTTTTTTATATTTTGTCTCTAGTAAATAAAATTTTATATATAAGTTTAAGGGTTTTGTTTCAAATGTTCATTTAGTATAATATATAGTATATATAGATTAAAATTTTTGTATTGACAATTAATAATTAAAATTATGCTATGTTTATAAAAAAAAATGACATAATATTTCACTATTTTAGAATAAAAATATATGAATTTTAAAAAATTGTCATATTGGTTTTTGAAAGAGAAATAATTAAAGAAATTTTAAAAACTTAATGAGTAAAAAATAATCATTGTAACATGTAAAACCGCTAAAATCACAGTTAAACCAGCAAATTATTCAAACTAACAATCGTTTAGCTTAATCAGTTAGGTCAAATGACCAACCAGCTTACAAAAAAATTAATTAATTAAAACTTTTAAATTTTATTTTATTAAAATTTAAACTGTCACTAAATATGAAAAACAATCTATTAATTTAAATTTAAAATTGACACAACATAAATTTAAAATTATAATAATATATCCCATCACTTATAAGTTTTAAATACAAATTTAAAATTATCATAATTATGTCATAATTTTTGTATTAAGGAGCAGCAAGAGTGACCTTAAGATTATCAATATATCTATATAGTTTACAAAAGAATACTTTTAAGGAGAGATATTATGAGAGTTTCAAAATCTCATATAAAATTATTTTTTAAATCAAAATCTCTTTGCGGGATTATAAAATAAAAGTTAAATAAAAGCTAGCCAATATGGATTTTCTTAATTGTTTAAAATTAAGAAAAAAAAATAGTATGAGATATTGATCATAAGACTTCTCACTAAAAATCTCATTTTACTTATATAAATGAGAGTATAAGATTAACTTTATGTAAGTGAAACAATTCTCTTTTTCTTTCTTTTCTTGATATGGGATTGTAAAATAAATGAAAGCTAGTCAATGAGAATTTTTTTTAATTGTTTAAAATTAAGAAAATTCAATAATTTATATAAATAGAAGTATAATATTCACTTTATGTAAGTGAAACAATTCTCTTTATGTAAGTGAAACAATTCACTTTTTCCCTATTTGTCTAATGTGGGACTGTAGAATAAAAGTTAAATGGAAGCTAGCCAACGAGAATTTTCTTAATTGTTCAAAATTAAGAAAATTAAAATATTTTAGAATGAGGGTTTGGAGCTCGTAGAAAGCTTCTTTCTAAAAACCCACCTTTCCTTATATAATAGGGTAAATTATGCAAATGGTCTCTATAGTTTACCTGTTTTTTCATTTTGGTCCCCATTGTTTCAATTTGATCAATTTTGCCCTTTAATTTCACAAATTGTCTCATATCAATCTAATAAATAACAGTGGTTAAATTTGATGGACAGAAAATCAAATAATATTTCAATTTGGACCGTGTAGTTTATAGGAAAGTCAAAACAATAGGGGCCAAATTGACACATCCTGTAAACTATAGAGACCAAATTGAAACATCTTATGATTATCCGTCCATCAAACTTAACCGTCGTTATTTATTGGACTAATATGACACAATCCGTAAAATTAAGGGGCAAAATTGTGCAAATTGAAACAACATAGACCAAAATAAATAAATAAATAAGATAAATTACAAGGACTACTTTGCCTTAAATAATATAAGTGAAATAACTCAGTTTTTCCTTCTTTTCCCGATATGAGATTGTGTAAAATAAAAGTTAATAATTGTTTGGGCAGAAAATTTATTTTGAATCAAGCAATCTCAGCCGTTTAATCTTTAATTAGGTCAAACTTTAATTTATGTCAAATCAAACAAATCTAACCAATATATTTTGATAAAACTGCTAAAATCGAGGTTAAACCAGCGAATTAGTCAAATAAAAAACGGTTCATCCTATCGGCTAGGTCAAAAGACCAACCAACTTATACAAAAATTAATTAATTAAAACTTTTAAATTTTATTTTAATTTAAAAATTTAAACTGTTTTAAACTAAAACATACACAACATTACAATATTAAATGGGAACATAAGGTTTATATAGTGAAATAACTCATTTTCCCCTCGTTTTCCTGATGTGGGATTGTAAAATAAAAGTTAAAAGTTGTTAGGACGAGAAATTCATTTCTAATCAAGCAATCAAAGTCATTCTATTTTTAATAGGGTCAATCTTTATTTATTTCAAATCAAACAAATCTAAACAATATATTTTGATAAAACAGCTAAAATCACGATTAAACCAATGAATCAGTCAAATCGAAAATGATTCAACCTAATCGGCTAAGTCAAAAGACCAACCAATTTACAACAAAATTAATAAATTAAAACTTTTAAATTTTATTTTAAAAATTTAAATCGTATTGAACTGAAACATGCACAATACTACAATATTAAATGTGAGTATAAGATTCACTTTATATAACTGAAATATCTCACTTTTTCTTTCTTTTCTCGATGTGGGATTGTAATTATTTTAAAGTTAAATATTATGAGAATTTCAAAATTTCATACAAAATTATTTTTAAAATCAAAATTTCTATGTGGGATTGTAAAATAAAAGTTAAATGGAAGCTACCCAATAGTGATTTTCTTAATTATTTAAAATTAAAAAAAAAAAATCAAAAACCAACTAGGCCTAGCCTAGTTGGCCACCATACCTTCCTTAGAGCTTAGTCCCAAGGAGGCCATGGGTTCAATTCCCCTTAGGGGGGTTGAATTAAGGGAGTGCAAGCACTTAGGCCATTTGCCAAGGGTGGGGACATTTTCTCTCATAGGTACTAATCTAACAACTAACATTTGCCGATCAAAAAAAAAAAAAATCAAAAAAATTGGAATGAGATATTGATCATAGGGTTTCACACTAAAAATCTCATTTTACTTATATAAATGAGAGCATAAGATTTATTTTATGTAAGTGAAACAATTCACTTTTTCCTTTTTTTCCCAATATGGGATCATAAAATAAAAGTTAAACTAGCCAATAGGGATTTTTTTAATTGTTTAAAATTAAGAAAATTCAATAATTTATATAAATGGGAGCATAAGATTCACGTTATGTAAGTAGAACAATTCGCTTTTTTCTTTTTTTTCCCCTATGTGGGATTGTAAAATAAAAGGTAAATGGAAGTTAGCTAATAAGAATTTGCTTAATTGTTTAAAATTAAGAAAACTCAACAAATTTAGAATGAGGGTTTGGAACTCTTAGAAAGCTTCTCACTCAAAACTCCCTTTATAAGATTCACTTTATATAAGTGAAACAACTCACTTTTATTTTTTCTTTTCCCAATGTGGAATTATAAAATAAAAATTAACAATTGTTTGGGCGAGAAGTTTATTTCTAATCAAGCAATCTTAGCCTTTCAATCTTTATTTAGGTCCATCTTTAATTTATTTCGAATTAAACAAATCTAACCAATATATTTTGGTAAAACCGCTAAAATCACGGTTAAACCAGCAAATCATTCAAACCAAAAACGATTTAGCTTAATCGGTTAGGTCAAAAGACCAAGCAGTTTACACAAAAACTAATTAATTAAAACTTTTAAATTTTGTTTTATTAAAATTTAAACTGTCCCTAAATTTAAAAAACAATCTATTAATTTAAATTTAAAATTGACACAATATAAATTTAAAATTATAATAATCTATCTCATGATTTATAAGTTTTAAATACAAATTTAAAATTATCATAATTATCTCATAATTTTTGTATTAAGGAGCAGTAAGAGTGACCTTGAGATTATCAATATATCTATATATTTTACAAAAGAATACTTTTAAGGAGAGATATTATGAAAGTTTCAACACCTCATACAAAATTATTTTTAAAATTAAAACCTCTATGTGAGATTGTAAAATAAAAGTTAAATAGAAGCTAGCCAATGGGGATTTTCTTAATTGTTTAAATTATGAAAATCAAAACAAAATAGTATAAGATATTGATCATAAGACTTCTCACTAAATGTGACGACTAGGTCTTTCTTTTCTTCCTTCCCTCCTCTTTTCTTTCTTTCTTTGCCCTGTCCCTCTTTTATTTTTATTGGGCTTGAAACATTCGGAAGATTTTCTTGAATTAGAATCCTTATTCTTGTGGTGTTCGTCGTTGGATCTCATTAGTTCCGGGAAGTGCGGGGTCAGGTCCGGAGTGCCCGGGAGCAAAGCAAAAATCTTATGGGTTGCTGGGCCAGGGCCGCACGTGTGGGGCCCAAGGCCGCACGTGCGGGGGATGAGACCACACATGCGAGAGTGGATGACTTGGGTGAGTTGCACACTGCCTAAAAGGATGGTACGGCTGAGCCACCGCACATGCGGGGGTAAGGGCCGCATGTGCAAGAAGGGCGCTCCGTACGTGTGGGGATGGGCGCCGCACGTGCGGCAAACTGGGCAGATTTAGGGCTCTATTTTCCTTTCTCTTTTAGGGCTAATTCCATCTCATTTTTTTTACACTTCTCTCTCTCTAAAAACACATTTACTCTCCCTTCTCTCTAGAAACTCTCACCAAAGCCCTAAAACACCTTGATTCTTGTAAATTTTGGGTCTAAATTACCAACATTTCTTACCAATCTTGAAGATCCAAGTTGGGGTTTCTCTTGGGGTAGTGGAACATTGAAGAATCCTCCATTGAAGCTAGGGTTTCATCACCTTCTTCATCAAAAACCTTGAGGTAAGGAAGTTTCCTTGAGTTATATATATATTTATGTTAGATTTGGTAGATTTAAAGGTTCCATTAATGATTTTGAAATTTTGGTCTTGGCTCATAAATGCTAGGGTTTTTAAAAGTGGGTTTGATTTCCCCTCCCCTCCTAAACTAATTTCTTAAGGATTTTTAGGTCACATAATAGGTGGTGTGTTTTCTTGATAGAAAACTCTTTTAAAAAGAGAGGAGAGGTCTTTGTTTTTATTTTGACATAAAACCCTAGAAATTTTTGGGAATTTTTGAAAGATGTAAACATGTTTAAGGGCATCTTGTTGTTTTAAAATTAGGGAGTGAAACTTTATCACATTGTTTAGCATAAATGGTAATTTACTTAGTGAATGAGAAAAGAGTAGTTTATCTTAACATTATTGTTGAACATTGGAAAGTGTATTGTTGTAAAATAACAAATGGTTGTGCACCTTGGTTAGAGAAAATTATAACATTGGAATTAATGATTGAAAGGCATCACATGTAGTCTTGAAGAGGGCCAATTTGTAGTGGATTGAGAATGAAAAGATGTTGTTATTGCTATGAATTGATGGCATGGTCATTGTGAAATAATATTGAGGAAAAAAAATGGATAATGTAGTAAATTGATTTTGTTGTAGAAATGTTTTGAAATGGAAGGATATTTTAAGATATTTTGTATTGCATCATGTCACCATTTGATTTACCATTATCATTGCACATTCTCATCATGTCTATTTTGAGAAAGATTATACTATAATGTGAACTATGAAACTGTGTATGGGGTAAATACGGTGGTAAGTCCGGTTAGGGGGTGTAGATGAATTTGATAAGTTGGCCTGAGTGTCCATAGTGAAAGACCAGAAACCCGTGCGGATAGGTGTCGAGCCTTCCGGTTAATACCAGTAAAAATGACAGTTTGGTAGTACTCGTAGAGTCTACTTGCAGACACCAACCTAGGGATTACCAGTGACGTATTTACCGCCCCTTGTGATTAAAAAGTTGAAATTTGGAAACTTATGAGATCGTAATTGTAAATGAAATGTATGCCGTTTCTCAAGAAAGACATGAATAATATCTTGAAAGGAGTATTGCATTGCATCTGCACTTGCATTCAATTTTGGCCATCTAACATAAATGTATATACTTTGTTTGGAATTTCTCTACTGGGCTTTATGCTCACCCCTATGGGATTTTGGTGCAGGTAA
Organism: Camellia granthamiana; assembly: GCA_036172215.1. Classification (NCBI taxonomy): domain Eukaryota; kingdom Viridiplantae; phylum Streptophyta; class Magnoliopsida; order Ericales; family Theaceae; genus Camellia; species Camellia granthamiana. The sequence goes on from JAXFYN010000215.1 coordinate 162,300, forward strand.
AGATGTGGTGATCCTGCCAAGTTGAGGGCATGGACATGTTTTGTGAAGAGTAGATTACTCTTTTATTTTGTTGTAAATTTTTGTAAAGCCAATGGTTATTCTTGTATGGGTCCGAGAGACCACTTTTGTGTAACTGGGCTCAAGCCTTGAAAGTTGTAAGCCCTTAATTTTATTGTTTTTGAGGCTAGATGTTTCACATTCTATAGATTCATGTGTTCTTTTAATTCGTTGAATGTATACCGCATGTGGGACTTTTGTACTAAACTCAATTATTAAATATGTGAAGATGGAAAGATCATTGTCATTGTGTAGTGAATGTTTATTAATTTGGGCAGTTGATGTTGAATTATTTCGGGGCGTTACACTAAAAATCTCTTTTTGCATATATAAATAGGAGTATAAAATTCACTTTATGTAAGTGAAACAATTCACTTTTTCTTTTCTTTTCCCGATATGGGATTGTAAAATAAAAGGTAAATTGAAACTAGCCAACGAGAATTTTCGTAATTGTTTAAAATTAAGACAACTTAATAATTTTAGAATGAGGGTTTCGAGCTCGTAGAAGGTTTCTCCCTAAAAGTCTACTTTTCCTTATATATAATATATAGATTACAGGACTACAGGACTACATGACTACTTTTCCTTATATAATATATTCCATGTGTACAATTTGGATTGAAACACTTCTTTTTCTGTCTTCATTGTGATGTTTGTTTTCAAGAAATAGATTCTGAAAACTCAATCAAACGATATTTGAGAAAAAAGGTATTAATATACTATTTAACGTAGTGTGAGTTGCACTCACAATAAATTTGATCCATATATTTTAAATTATGAATATCTCTTAAATACATATCATTTGTTATTTAATTTAAAAATAAATAAATAACTTACAAATAGAATTTAGACGATTAAAAACTGGTGTTTCTTTAACTAGCCACCAACCTGTAGTTACCTTTAAAGTTCCATGCTTGGTAGAGAGCAAGCAATCAAAGGTGCTCTGGCTTGCTATCTTGTTCTCTGTCACCAACTGGGATTGCTAGCCAGCTAAGTCAAATTGGAGGAACATTGTATGAGAATTTTTTTACTCATATTCATGGACAAGGGGGGTGGAATTTTGCATATATATATATATATTATATAACTCAACAAGAATATCTAACAATGGAATTTCTTGAAATCACAAGCTCAAATGGTAAATGATTTAATTTGAAATGAAAAGATCACAAAGTATCATATCATTCTGCATATAAATTTGTACGATGGAGTAGAGAGAGAAGGGAAGAATGGAAAGAAACAGAGTTAGGATGATTTAATTTGTTTCTCTATTTTTTTTACAAGATGCACAGCATATCTATATATGGAGCACCACTCGTATCAAGTCTCTATAAGGTAGGTCAGTTTATGACAATCAATGGTAGTTTCATGGGTTCAAATCTCGCTAGTCCATCAGGACTGTCGAGAACAGATCAGAGGAGTTGGAATATGTATTAGAAGGGAACCTAGCTATATTTCACAGCCCGCCCATCAATGCACAAGCGCTTCTCACATGTATTTAGTCTATAATGGACCATTACATTCTCTACATCCCCAAAAAGCCATGAACTTAAATGTGGTAATTATGTTTCCAAAAAATGACAAAAATGTTCCTATTGCATGGTGTATTTAATGATTGAAACTATTTATGATGGCATTTAACCCCAAAAACATAAAAATTCAGACATAGCTCATTTGACAGGGAGTATATAAACCCATCCAAAATATTCTTCTCGTTCATGGCATTATCCGTTCTGATAAAAATATTGCATCAAAGTTATACAATTTGTATCAACAAACCAATCCCAAAACTAAATAAAATAGTCAACGCAACTTGGCTAGGTTTTCATCTAAACCTAAGCGGAATGCCTAGCCACTCATCGAGCCGTTTTCTTCAATAAGTGGAACCCTGTCTAAGTCTTTAAAAGAGACTTATATAGTCCTCCCCTAATTAGGTCTTAATGGGAAAAATAAATGGCAAATTAACTAAAAGTCGTGAGTAGATTGTTGCCAGACTCACTCGGGCAGAAAAATGCTGAGAGTTAATTCTGTTTCTGCTCCACTTGCCCAGGCAGAAAAGTGCTGAAACTTAATTTTCCTTCTTGTTCTTGTAACCCAATTGGCATTCTATCATCAACGCTGAAAAACTCCATTTAAAGAACTATCCCACCATAAGAGTTCAACTACCAAAAAAAAAAAAAAAATATATAAGTGGAATAATTAAGCCAAGTAACAATGACTTGAGACTTAGCAAATGCTAGTCCTCGAGCAAAGTAAAAAAAAAAAAACTAAAATAAACTATCATAGGCCACTTCGTCGGAATCACAACTACAGTTAGCACGTGTAACAAGTCTTTAAACTACAAGGTTATTCCTAGTGCCTGAGTTATAGTCTCGTGAGGTTTTGCAATGAATTTGCACACAAAATTCATCCATGTTAGTCTCTCACCACAAAATACATATTCCATGAAGACTCTAAATTCAAGCAACGCCTCAACTCCCACACAACCAATACACACATCAATTGAGTTCAAACACAATTCTCATTCATGAACACAGTTAAGCGATTGAACAACTCACTATCTCCGACAATGCAAGTCAAGTTCTCTACCGTGTATAATCAGATAGTAAGCTATCATAAGTGCCTTTGGTGTAAAGTGAATGTTCACATAAAGATGTGGCCCCAACTAAATCCTTGAACACATATCACCAAATCCCATAACCCCATCAAATTTCCCATGTTCATCAGTGAATCAAGCTTTTTGTTGCACTTATGATCCTTTGTCACGTTAATTGCGTCACTATGGTTGAATGTGGGTAGTGCAATGCTTGGGTCCCTTATGCTTTCTAAATAACCCATGTATCAAGCTTTGGACCAGTGACTCCCAAACCAGTTAAACATCCCTAGGGCTTACTAACTCGAATTAAATAGGCTACAAACTCAAGCTAACCTCGCATTACATTCTTTGTAAGACTCTCACGGTTTGACACAAACACTCATTGCTTATTGAGGCAAGATACCTGGTTACTAAGTAAAGAGCTCAGTAAGACAAGTAAGCACATGCACAAGTTTAATTCCTTGATTTTTTTTCATTGATTCCACATCAATGCAAATCACATTATAATTACAACAATGCTATAGACCTCTAAAAGTATAGCTCTAAAAGAGCTCTAATGAGTTGGCATGTCGAAAAAAAAAAAAAATTTCAAGCTAAAACATCACATCAGGCTGGACCCCACACACTTCCATGTCATTAGTGCATGGTTTAGAGCTCTTATTTTAGAGCTCTCAAGCATTTTTCTTATAATTAACTTGATCACAATGTTCACGAGGCATCCAACTCATTACGTCAATGACATATCAAAGAGACGACACAAATAACCCAAAGAAGAGAATAAGAGATATCACCTCGAGCATGGCCAATACAAATATGCAAGAAAAAGGAAGAGGGATATCCCCCCCCAATTGAAATTTGTGTGAACCTGCAACTAGATAAGCAGCTGATATGCACCAAAAAGAGATGGATCATGATACAATATATATATATAACCAGAAATTCATACTATCCATCCAAAAGTTAGCTGCAAGTCTTAAGAACAACAACAGACTATGAGATTCAGACCATGCCACTCACTACAGGAAATGTTTGTTTTAACGGCGATTATATAATGGCTTTTTCTTAAACGTCGTCTTTTTTAATATTTAACGGCGTTTTATAAACGTTGCCTTTTGTACTAATCAAAACGGCACCGTTTAACTGATAGAAACGCCTCCGAATGTGTTATAATCTCTCACACCCTCTCCCTCCCTCTTGAGACTCTCAGAAAGAGATGCCTCAAATCTCTCGCTCACTCTCTCGCTTCAGCTCGGTGATGCCTTAAATCTCAGAGTGATTTCAGAATAGGAATCGATTGGAATCAGCTTGGTGATTTAATTTGTTTACCTATTCCATTTACATAGAAATCACTGAGAGGTAAACCTATCTACATCAAGCTTCAGAATCGATTTCATTTTCCGAGAGGTAAACCTATCTGCATTAAGTCGATCTGCATCAAGCTCAGTGATTTTGATTTCGATTTCATTTTTTTTCTGTCTCGCTCATTTTCACTCCTCTGTCACCAGACTCATCTCTCTCTCTCTCTCTCTCTCTCTCTCTCTCTCTCCTCTGCCGATCTCATCCACACTCACCGCCGCTGCTGTCTTCTCATTATCGCCTCAGATCGACAGCTACAGTGGTGGAAGAGGATGGCGGTGGTGGTGCTCGTTGAAGAAAAGAACAAGAGACGAGATCTGAAGGATTTCGAACTAATTAAAGCCAGATCTGAAGGTTTCAAAGAACACCTGATCCAAATATGGGGGTTTCGAATCAGATTTGTTGGTAAGCTCCTTCGAATCCTTCCGTTTTCAGTAAAAACCTCTTTTCATCAACTTCTGTTTATGTTTGTGTACGTGTGTGTGAGAAAGTGTTGAAGAAGAGGCTGTAGTGTTCTTGATTTTCCCCCTTTGTTTGTTGAATTCTATAAATCTCACCAACAACAATGGTCAAGTTTTATGTTTCTGTTCTCTCTCTCTCTCTCTCTCTCTCTCTCTCTCTATATATATATATATGTATATCCACATATCCAAGATTTGTATATTTATATATTTGAAATGTGTTTTAAAGGTGAATTTTGGCAAAGACTAGACTCAATTATTCAATTTTTTGTAAAGCATTGCCAGCTTGTTCCTGCTTAATTTTAACACCCCAGGGTATGATTTGCACATTTTGAGGTTGTAGATGTGCAGATATCATGAGCTTTCTTGTGACTTCATCTTCACAAATATAACTATGTATTCTTTTTTTCTTTTTCTTTTTTTATAAATTTTGTTGTCTTTATGGACATGTAGGGTTACTTTAGTTGCAATTTATTAGTAACTCTATTTTTTGATGATAAGAATGACAGACCAAATCCCAAATCTCAATCCAAAATCCATAACCCTTTCAACAAAAATACAGAGCAGAGGCATTGAGTCAACAATCTAAAACAGGGGAAGACTGTAATTTAAACCCATAATGTAGTTTTTTAGTGTTTTGTGGTGCAATAGAATCTTGTTAAGATGTGTTTCAAGTGTTGTATTGGTTTTTCTGCATATCAATGTAGTGACACAACGGGGTTTTGTTCTAGTAGATGAGCGTATGCAAGTTATTGATGCAAATGGCAATCTGGTTTGTTATCTTTACATTCCGTCATGAACACAATTTTTCGTATGGTTTTGCAACTGGTTCTTGAAATAATACTTCTACCATTAGGTTCCTCACTTGTATTGTATTGGTGATGCAAATGGGAAAATGATGCCTACTTATGCTGCCAGTGCACAAGGGATTTCTGGTATGTGGTTGTTACCTTGCTATTTGATACTTCAGGCTATATGCTTACATTTTACACCTATTGCATATTTAGCGTTGCTCTCTTCATATAGTTGTTGAACAAGTCAGTGGAAAAGATCACGTGCTCAACCATTTGAGCATTCCAGCAGCTTATTTCACTCACCCAGAAATTAGTATGGTTGGACTCACAGAGTTGAATATCAAAATTTCCAATTCCCATACCAAACCCACAAATAGAATAAAATAAATAAAAAGATTCTCTTAACCTTCTTGTTCTCTATAATGCCAGCCTTGTAATCCGGGGAAACTAATAGATTCTCTTCTCCATATGTTATTGATTAATTTATTTTGAAAAGTGACTCGACAATTTTCATGTTTCTGCATAACTGCTTTGTGTTTGTTTTCTTCTTTCTCATTGTCACATTCATTTTTCTGTTCTTATTAACAAGTTCTTGTGATGATCTAAACCATGTGGTCAAGCTTATACCTGGCTCTTTTATTACTCTTCCTTCACTCGTTATAAATAAAATTTTGTAACTATTCTTCTATTTCAATTTCTACCTTCAGAATTTAATTATACTCTTGCACTTAGATGCTTCTCATTATTTTACTTTTATCTCAATTATGTTGATTTATTCTTCCTTGGCAGTTAATATACAGGCTTGACAACGGGGAGATACTTGCTGGACAATGTTGGGACATTGTTGACAAATACAAGGTGACAATATTTTATACTGCCCCTACACTGGTGCGCTCTCTGATGCGTGATGGAGATGAGGTAAAAAAATTCTCTAACCTTACATGCATGTGTAATTTAAATACATTCAAATGACAAGCTAGTTAAGATTATATTTTGCAATAGTACTATTTGGAGTTGACTACTCATTTGATTTATTTCACTAGTTTTCTGTGTCTTGGCCAAGTGTGAAGATGTTCTTGCATAAATTTGTAATTGTTAGCAAAGATTAAACATGCAAAAAAGAGAGGAGAAGAGCTCTATTAATGCATTCTGTCATTGTATTCCACATGTTGTTTACCATGCAGTATGTCACCCGCTATTCACGAAAATCCTTACGAGTCCTCGGTAGTGTAGGCGAGCCTATAAATCCTAGTGCATGGAGGTTATGAGCTCTACTTTTGTTGCTGGATTACATTTTTTGAACACAAGAAGTATGACACGTTTTCTTTTTCATCTTAAGAGGTGGTTTTTCAATATAGTTGGAGATTCAAGATGCCCCATATCTGACACTTGGTGGCAAACAGAGACAGGTGGCTTTATGGTAGGTTTTTCCCTCCCTTCTTCTCGGTATATCTGCTGGCTCTTGAAACAATTTCTTTTCTACATATTACTATGTTCTAGAGTCGATAAAATATATACGGGGAACTACTGAACTCAATCACTTGCTGCAATGAAATTATAATCTGGGAATTGACTCAATGATCATATCATAGATTTTAAGTTCAAATCCCTTGCTCAGTCCCAATTTGACCGGAATAGATCTACTAATTCTTTGGTTCCAAGTAGTAGGACGTATCTTGAACTAAAAATACACCCTAAAAGCTAAAAAAAAAGGTTTTTATATCTCATCTGGGCTAACAACTATTGTAATTGCAACACAATTCCCCCTGTTGCTTCCAGATTACTCCTTTACCTGGATATATAATATGGTTTTCTTTTTCAGATTTATTATTCATGGCTTGACTTTTCATGTTGTAAATTGCTAGTTTAGATGAATTCAAGCTTCTTTTTTTCTTGGAATAGCAGCCATCAAGCTAAGGTATTTTATTATTCATGGCTTAACTTTTCATGCTGTAAATTGCTAGTTTTTCCCTGTAAATTGCTAGTTTAGATGAATTCAAGTTTCTTTTTTTCTTGGAATAGCAGCCATCAAGCTAAGGTATTTGATTCAAAAGCAGGGGCAGAACTTCTTGACATAATTCTCAAGAAGGTATTAGTTCATACACTTAAAAAAAGAAAAAGAAAAGGGATATGACGGCGTTTCTACAAACGCCTCTTAAACCCTACTTACTAACGGTTATATTTTTACAAAAAGATATGATGGCGTTTTTCCAAAACGTCGCTAAATATCGTCAGTGACGTCAGCGTGCTTTTGGTAGGACATTTGGCGGTGTTTTTAAAAACAGCGCCTATACTCATCACGACATTTTTAAAACTCCATAAAGCTATAGCGACGGCTGCGTCCTCGGCGTTTGGTGCTAAGCATCGCAAAAGGAATTGGTGGCGTTTTTGGCACTTATAGCGGCTTTTTTTAAACGCCACTAAAAGTCTGTTTTCCAGCAGTGCTTGTTCTCTGTCACCAACTGAGATTGCTAGCCAGCTAAGTCAAATTGGAGGAACATTGTATGAGAATTTTTTTACTCATATTCAGGGACAAGGGGGTTGGAATTTTGCATATATATATAACTCAACAAGAATATCTAACAGCAGAATTTCTTGAAATCACAAACTAAAATGGTAAATGTTCTAATTTGAAATGAAAAGATCACAAAGTATCATATCCTTCTGCATATAAATTTGGACGATGAAGTAGAGAGAGAGAAAGGGAAGAAGGGAAAGAAACTAGAGTTAGGATGAGGTAAGTTTGTTTCTCTATTTTTTAACACCAGGTGAGGATGGACTCATTTTGAGCCTTTGGATAACATTCTGGATGCGGCCAACAAGGAGTTATCTATCCTCCCCCTAGGTGCACAGCCCTCGTATCAAGCTAAAATGTTTTAACACCACTCGTATCAAGCCTCTCTATAAGGTAGGTTAGTTTATGAGAACCAATGGTAGTTTCGTGGGTTCAAATCTCGCTAGTCCATCAGGACTGTCAAGAACAGATCAGAGGAGCTGGCCATAAACTTAAATGTGGTAATTATGTTCCCACAAAATGAAAAAAAAAAAAAAATGATCCTATTGCATGGTGTATTTAATGATTGAAACTATTTATGATGGCATTTAACCCCAAAAACATAAAAATTCAGACATAGCTCATTTGAGAGGAAGTATATAAACCCATCCAAAATATTCTTCTCGTTCATGGCATTATCCATTCCGATAAAAATATTGCATCAAAGTTATACAATTTGTATCAACAAACCAATCCCAAAACTAAATAAAATAGTCAACGCAACTTGGCTAGGTTTTCATCTAAACCTAAGCGGAATGCCTAGCCACTCATCGAGCCGTTTTCTTCAATAAGTGGAACCCTGTCTAAGTCTTTAAAAGAGACTTATATAGTCCTCCCCTAATTAGGTCTTAATGGGAAAAATAAATGGCAAATTAACTAAAAGTCGTGAGTAGATTGTTGCTAGACTCACTCGGGCAGAAAAATGCTAAGAGCTAATTCTGTTTCTGCTCCACTTGCCCAGGCAGAAAAGTGCTGAAACTTAATTTTCCTTCTTGTTCTTGTAACCCAATTGGCATCCTATCATCAACGCTGAAAAACTCCATTTAAAGAACTATCCCACCGTAAGAGTTCAACTACAAAAAAAAAAAAAAAAAAAAAAAAAAACATATAAGTGGAATAATTAAGCCAAGTAACAATGACTTGAGACTTAGCAAATGCTAGTCCTCGAGCAAAGTAAAAAAAAAAAACCTAAAATAAACTATCATAGGCCACTTCGTCGGACTCACAACTACAGTTAGCACGTGTAACAAGTCTTTAAACTACAAGGTTATTGCTAGTGCCTGAGTTATAGTCTCGTGAGGTTTTGCAATGAATTTGCACACAAAATTCATCCATGTTAGTCTCTCACCACAAAATACATATTCCATGAAGACTCTAAATTCAAGCAACGCCTCAACTCCCACACAACCAATACACACATCAATTGAGTTCAAACACAATTCTCATTCATGAACACAGTTAAGCGATTGAACAACTCACTATCTCCGACAATGCAAGTCAAGTTCTTTACCGTGTATAATCAGATAGTAAGCTATCATAAGTGCCTTTGGTGTAAAGTGAATGTTCACATAAAGATGTGGCCCCAACTAAATCCTTGAACACATATCACCAAATCCCATAACCCCATCAATTTCCCATGTTCATCAGTGAATCAAGCTTTTTGTTGCACTTATGATCCTTTGTCACGTTAATTGCGTCACTATGGTTGAATGTGGGTAGTGCAATGCTTGGGTCCCTTATGCTTTCTAAATAACCCATGTATCAAGCTTTGGACCAGTGACTCCCAAACCAGTTAAACATCCCTAGGGCTTACTAACTCGATTTAAATAGGCTACAAACTCAAGCTAACCTCGCATTACATTCTTTGTAAGACTCTCACGGTTTGACACGAACACTCATTGCTTATTGAGGCAAGATACCTGGTTACTAAGTAAAGAGCTCAGTAAGACAAGTAAGCACATGCACAAGTTTAATTCCTTGATTTTTTTTCATTGATTCCACATCAATGCAATTCACATTATAATTAACTTAATCACAATGTCCACAAGGCATCCAACTCATTACGTCAATGACATATCAAAGAGACAACACAAATAACCCAAAGAAGAGAATAAGAGATATCAACTCGAGCATGGCCAATACAAATATGCAAGAAAAAGGAAGAGGGATATCCCCCCCCCCCAATTGAAATTTGTGTGAACCTGCAACTAGATAAGCAGCTGATATGCACCAAAAAGAGATGGATCATGATACAATATATATATATAAAACCAGAAATTCATACTATCCATCCAAAAGTTAGCTGCAAGTCTTAAGAACAACAACAGACTATGAGATTCAGACCATGCCACTCACATACAACACTCACACCCTAGGAGGACGTTGCTGGGCATCAAGAATAGGCTGCAAAAGAGACCGGAGATCTAACGTATCCTGCTGATACTGGGATCCAAACTCCAAAAAGTCTTGTTGAGACTGAGTAAGGTAAGCAATGACGTCTTGCAGTACACCACGAACTTCCTGACACAGTTTTGCTCATATTGCTTGGAGGTCATCTGAAAAGGTGCAGGGGCAGGTTCCACTGGAATAGGCACAGGAGGAGGAGCAGGCTGTCGATTTGTTCGAGTTCGAAGCATAGACTGAACACTAGCAGTCCAACAAGACTTACCATACATGCCAACAGGCTCGTTAACAACAATCTCATCTTTATCTATCGGGAAACCCTGATCTAGCAACAGTTTAGTAATCAAACTTGGAAAAAGAAGCGCCCAACTCTCACTCTTCTGTGTCTGAGTAACCACAAGTCCCTTATGAAGCTTGTCCATCTCGGCCACTCAGACACACATTAAAATGCCCCCGATGCTCATCCTTATGGCCACTCAGACACAAATTAAAATGAAAAATTGAGTCAATCAATCACATCTGCGGAGGAAGGTGCACACGACAGGTGGACTGGCGGTCAGAACCGAAGTGTCCCTTGCACATATCATTGACTATTGCTTCAGGGGAGAGATCATCATGTAGATCCTAGTAGGGACCTTCTGCCAATGGACACGAGTATTCACAATCAAGGGCCTGTTGAATGTCGGAGCTGGTAACCTGAACACAGACCCCATCAAGAACAGTGTACAAAACATTAGGGAACCTATACTGCTTGTGCATATTTTGATAAAAAAAAAAAAAAGGCGAACCAAACATGGGTACACCTTCAAAAAAAGGCCCAAACAACCCCGCCAACTCGCGCCTTTCTAGTTCCTCCACTGCCCATTTGGTGTCTTCATTATGGCGAAAGAATTCGTCAATTGCAAAAACAATTGGAAGAGCTAAGCCCTTGGTTTTCCATGCATTCTTGGGTTGTTCTTTATACCTTGTCCGCATTTGATTAGGCTTCTTGGTTCAGGTAGAAGAGATAGCATCCCTAGCCCGTTTCTTGTTGGTCCCTCTGGTCAATATTGCAGCTTCAATAGCCACCTAACAAATTAGTGGTGTCAACATCAAGTGAGAAGGTGGATTAATGCCAAGATTAGAGAGTTAAAAGTGCACTGTCATGGCAACCAATATCAAGTTCAAGCACACACCAACAAAAATGAGAATTGCTTAGAAGAGATCATGTGAAAATGAACACACAAAGCCAAGTGACATCAAGCACAGGGGCAATTCCCACAGATATTCAAAGCACAAACTAACAGTAGCTAGAAATAACCCCACCCCAAGACCATATCCATAGAGAACCAATCAAACACCACACACAAATTTCAACTCACTCAACTAGGCATCATATAGAGGGCAGAGAGTAAAACCCAACAACAAGTGAACAACGAACCACCAATCCAATGCATAAAATTGGAGCATCAAAGTGAAAGGCAACCATCAAGACTTACCAAAGGAGAGTGACAGTGAAACAGGGGGATCGACCAATGGAGATGGAGAGAGGGCCTGGAGGGCCTGGAATCCGGTTGAGGGTTCACCAGCTAGATCCTTTATTTATTTATTTAATTCCTTGGCTCTACAACTGCCCAACAAGTATGCCTAAATAGTTGGGTTATATTATATTACTGGCATAAGACTCTCATTCCATGCATAAAATGTTTATGTTAGTTTGTAATCTCCATGTTACCCTTAACTGATAAACAAATTATTTAAGATTTATGAAATTTAGCCAAACACTGTTGTCTTTGGACAATTAGATGAATTCAATATGAAGACACATACCTACACCCGACACCTACCCAAATACAAATATAGCTGGCATTTTTCTAAAAATTAGGAGGCAGACACATAACGGGACATGTTGAATATATATATATGTACATGCATATATTATATTATACTATATATAAATAATAATAAAAACAACTTTATTTCAATTAAATTAAGTTTTTTAAATAACAATGGTGGCCACCACAAGGGTACTGATTGTGACAATGGGATGGCTGTAGTGCAATGGTGGCAACCTGAGCTGTAAATTTTTTTTCTTTTTCACACAATTCCAAGAAAACTTACTAATCACATTTATAGGGTTTAAAAGGACAATCGAATCAAGCACAAACCCAATTCATAAAATTGATTTTGAAGCATGAAAGAGTAGGGCTTCTAGTAGCAACAATAACAAAGTTTCTATAAAATTTTGTAAAGTAGCCTACCATCATCAATGCCAAATGAAGGAACATACCCAAGGAGAGTGAGAGGGCAACACGATGGCCCGTGAAGTCGACAACAGGGCTGAGAAGTGATGGCGGCGTGGCGATGAGACTGGTGGTCGCTGGCGACGCGAAATTGACCGGAGATGGACTGTGACGGGTAGGGTTTAGGGTGTAAAAAGAAAAGAAGAGAGAGAATAAAATAAAATAAAAAAGAAAAAAAGTGGAAGTGGAAGTGAAATGCAAATTATGCAATTCAAATCCGATTCTCGGCAAATTATGCAATTCTTGGTAAATCAACTAGTATAGAGAGAAATCTTATTTCCGGTATTCTTGTTTGAATCAACAGATTTTAAGATTGTTATTATTTCACGTTTCACACTGCATCAATAAGGCCTACTGTCACTACATCCCACTAGCTATGTTTCACCCGAAAAATTCAAGAGTTGCCTGATGAGGATTGGCAACTTGTTCTCACCCCTTAGAAGCTCTGTTGCTTCACTGGATGAGAATGTTCTGCACAGAATCCACAACATTATATTCTGAAACTTTGGCTGAATAACAATTGCATGATTCCCGCAATCACAACAACATCCATTACCTCAAAGCATGATCGATGATGAATGGATAACTGGTTCAATTTGAACAAATTTAGCAACAAAAATTTAAACAACATTCACTAAATGGGTGTTGCCTCAAGTTTGAGGAATGTTTCATCATCAAATTCCCAAGTACTACTTACTTGTATTCGCATCCTTAAACATGTGCTACGTAATCACCACTATTTACAGCAGAACCCTAGTGAATCAAGACAGCTGACAACAAGTCATACATGAATCATCTGATTGTGAATGTTCAAACAAATTGTGTGCCACGTCCACTTCAGAAGAAAACAAAATGCCTTGCAAGGTAGTGGTGCTTTATATGTCCAAGATCACCCATGCAAATTTTCAATGTGGGACAGGGTGTTACAATAAGCAAACCTATTATTTCATAAGATATATAGTACAAATTGTTACAATTTCATGATCATTTTCTGTAGATTTTAATTCCTTTCCACCTTGACTCCATATAGTTGCTTGAATTATCAGGTGCAGCATAAACTCCACATTTGAAATACAAGTCTCCCAGCCCTTGATCGTTCTTCACGAATTTCTGGACCCCGTCGATGAAAACTGTCAACTTTCACTTCATCCACGTTGTGGATCACGTTTAATTGGAACTATTTATCATATAGATTTGTGTCCACCACCTCAAACCTACAGTACCTCATATCACCGTCATATATTCTCAGTTGTAGAGTGGTAGCGCCTTTTTTCCCACCATGGATCTGCATTATGGTGACACCTGATGTTCCCTTGGCACATAAAAATACCCTTCAAATTGCCATACTCCAAATGAGTAATCATGACCTTGGAAAGAAAAAAATTCAAGTGGAATTTCACATCATGATCACTAGAAACTGTGTTATTATAGCTATATTGTTGTGACTAGTATATTCTTCTGTGCAGTTAGACTTTTTCTTTCTTTTTTTTTTTTTGGTATATGCATGTGGAGAGAGTGGAGGTTATGTATGTGGAGAGAGTGGAGGAGAGTACCTTAAGGCGAACTTCTGTGCGGACCTGATTCCACTGCCATCGTAGAAGGGCTTGCCTTGGTTGTAGACCCATAATTTCCGGACTCCATCTTCATAACTGTAACAATCGCTAGAGGCACGTTGTATGGTTTTTGCATCCCGAAATTCTTTTCGGTTAGTGGCACGAGGGTGAATCCATCTGTGGGATGAGCAGAGCAAAACAAAACTAGTTTTGCTGAAAATGTCACAAGAACAAGGAATAGAAGACTGTTCTTGTGAGAAATTTCCATGTTTTGTTTGCAGAGCTAGGACTTCTGTGAAGTAGAGCACTGATTGAAGTTGTAAAGATGCTTTGGTTAGGGACTTGGAAGCCTATTTATGCTTAGATTTCTTGTGGGCTTGCCACTGGCAGACAGCTGCTTTGTTGCAGTAAGTCAAGAAATTAAATATAAAATTGGACATAGAGGCTTGGTTTGGAAAATGCTTTTCAAGTAGTTTATTTATTTTTCCGATCAAAAAAGTAGTTTATTTATTTTTCGATGCGTTTGTCAAATGCTAAAAAAATTTGCTTTTCTTATTGAGAAAGTTTAGGTGGGGATTAGAATTTGTCTTTCCTGATTTTTTCTTCTTTTTTTTGGTCTTCTAGACTAAAAATGAAAAGTATTCTTTTTAATGAAAATTAAAAAAATAAATAAAAATTCACTGAAGACAGAAAGTTTGAAATGAAAGTGACTTTTTAAGCATTTGCCAAACCAAGAAGATCTTGTTAATTAAAATTATTTTTTTCTTAAATAACCAAAATGTTTTGAACTTAAAGAGTCAAAAAGTTATTTTTTATTTTTTATTTTTAAAACCAAACAGAACCAGAAAATAACATGAATTTTTTAGAAGGTGATCTCACCAACAATTCTTGTACCAACTAAAAAATGTTAAAATTTTGTCTTATGATTTGCAGACATGAATGTCTTTGGTTCAGTTTTAGTGAAGGACTAGGATTCTCTAAAATGTTTTTGAAGATGTGACCTCTGTTTTGTGCTTGTTAGTAATGCAAAAATGATTCATTGCATACTAGAAAAAGTTCAATTTGCACGTCAATTGCGTTGCTCTTCCTTTGGCAGGCCTTTATGAATTTGTTTTTGATTAGCGCTGCAAAACGAACCAAGTTAGTTGACTTCAACTCGTGTTTAATTCGTTTAAGATCAACTCGTTATATAAATAAATCAAATTTAAACATATTTTAAAGTTCCTTAAATTTTTAAACAAAATTTGAGCAACATACCCCTCGCTCAATAAGCATATGTGTATCAGAAAAAACCAAACTATTCAAGCTCGACTCATGTTTAGCACATTAAAAACTCATTCAAAATAGGTATATTATGTAAACAAGCCAAACTTTGAACAATTTTGAAACTTAAGTATTCAAATAAAACTTAAACAACCCGCTGCTCGACTCAACTCTTTTGCAACTCTATTCTTGATGGGCATGGCCTTGTGTGAGTATAAGAATTCAAAATTGTTTTTGATAGGCAGGGAGTATTAGGACTATGGGACACCAAAAATCAATCACACACAATAACGCAAGACATTTACGTGGTTTGGCAATTGCCTACGTTCACGGGAGTGATATCCACTATAGAATTATTCCAGAGGGAGATTACAACTCACACCTCACAACCCTCTATAGAATGCACTCTCACTCACAGATTATACTCTGTTGAAAAATCTAGAAACCTCCTAGATGTTGATTTGTGATTATGTCTCAATTTTAAGCAGAATATAAAAATCCCAATCAAACAATCAAGAGAAAGAGACACAAAGATTTTACGTGGAAAAACCACAATTGGACACCTTCCAATTGTGATAAAAAACCACAGGCCACAGCCACCAGAACAATCCACTAAGAAGATATAAAGGAATTACACAGGTATCACTCTCAATTATCTAGCGAATCCACAACGCCTAATTGAACCAACCTCTATGTGCCTCTTCCAACCCCATCTTCACCACGGAATTGTCTTTCTGATGAGCCACTCCGGATTCCACCACCGAAGCTTCAGACCGAATTCTTCAGAATCCACAACTGAAGAACAACTTTGATGAGCCATTCCAGAATTCACAACTGAAGCTTCAGGCTCGAATTCTTCAGAATCCACAACTGAAGAACAACTCTCTCTTTTGTGTAACAAACAAAACCTTTGATGTAGCCTTTTCAGATCATGAGTTGAATACTCAATAAGACATCAAAGAAAAATAAAATATCCCCAGATATAAACCTTTAAGAACCAAAAAGAAAGATCTGGAGGATTCAATGAATGAATCAATGAATAGCCTAGATTTGGGAGAAACCCAACTATTTATAGAAAATCAAAGCAATCCTAGTTGGGAAAGAAAGCCAACTTCTTGTAGAAAACCAACTTCATGCAGAACTCTAAAGTAATCCTGTTTTTGAAGGAAACCAACTTCTTAAAGAACTCTTGTTACAACCTTGGTTTTGATCCATGGAATTTGACAACAAAAGGTCCTAACAATCTCCCCCTTTGTCAAATCCTGGAAAAAAACCAATCTAAAACAAATTTCCTAACAAAATCTCTCAAGCAGCACCACCAACTATGAACCAACACTCAAATTCATGCTCTTGAACAATTATCCTGAAATAAAATAACCACACACAAGCCAACCAAAATATGTGGAATTGGATTAAATAAACAAAATATAAATCAATCCATAAACAAAATACTAACAATCCAACTGTACCAAAGAAGGATATAAGCAAAAGTAAAAACACTGTACCATCAACCAAACTATTGTACCATCAATATACATCAAACACTGGTAATGATGAACCAAACTCCCTCTCATTAAAAAACAACCACAAACACTGAAAACAGTGAACAAGAAGAAAAACGACAAAAAATAATATGGTGGAGCAAGTAAGGAATTTCAGATTTGTACCTTAAAACACACAAGATTATCCAAGAAGCACAATTACTTGAAAATACAATGTGCACAGCCTCTAGAAAATTTCTCATAAAACAAAATGATGTATAATGTGAAAAGCATAGATCCCATGAGAAAAGTGTGTGTGTGACTCTTGGAGTTCGACAAACACTAGATTCAAATCCTAGTAGTGATATGAAAGCTGGACCTCCGACAAGAGAATCTAAGCACAACAAAGGAAAGTCAAACCACTAGGAATCAAGGGGTATTTGGTGAGTAAAGGCGGAGGCTCCCCCTCAATCAATGAATCCTTTATTTTTTTTCTTATTTTTTTCACATGTTTTTCTTTTCTTTCTTTTGCACATTTTTTTCTTTCTTTCTTTTTTTTCTTTTTCTTTCTTTTGCACACTCATTGGCGGCTGACACGCTCAAGAGTATGGAAACCGAACCAGAGAAGCATGGATATAATAAGGATGGCCTGGTTGGTAACTCTGAGGTAGCCTTTTCCTCATGCCTGGACTACAAAGAACAGAGGGGAAAGCCATGGAGATGCAAAAAGATGGAAGATGGTTAAGAGACTCAACATCACCCATGATATGCTAGTATAGGTCAATTCCTCTAGAAAAGCAAAAGATACAATGCCAGAAGTCCATAGAGAAAAATAATCACTAAGGCGGAAGACTCCAAAATTTGCTAATCCAAAAGTGTGTACAGAATGAGACATACTAATCAAAGAACACACACTTCATAATGAGTAATGACCATAGAAAGCACACACATATTAACATGTAATGTTTATTCTCATCAATTCCAATATGCATCAAGGACATCTCAAAAAATTCAAGCTTGCAAAACCATACTAAGAAAATCTTTATGGGTTTTTTTTTTTTTTTTTTTCTTTTTCTAAACAAAGCAAGACAAAAAAAAAACAAACAATCACACATTTTTTTTTTTTTTTTTCATAAAAAAAACACAGAGACTCCAAAAAAAAACTAAAAGGAGTAAACACATTAACACAAGTCAAGTTTTCTCACCCAAATCTTTTTGGTCTTAACAAAATTAGATCTAGCGGTCTTGGTAAATGTCGTGGTGTTGTGAACACCCTCATGAATCTTGGTATTCCGCCTAGACAAGTAAGGTTGTCTCCTAACCCAAAAAGTATTCGAATTTCTACCCTTTTGAGACATTCTCCCATGCAATTTATAACAATAAGGGCGAATATGGCCATGCATACCACAATGATGACAAATAAAAACAGGGTGTACCTTCTTTTCTTTTACCTTACCAACTCTAGGGAGTTTGAGAAGTCTTTCCTCTTGTTGAATCTTTTGTCCTCCCTTTCCTTGAGTTCTTGTATCATGAGATGTGGAAGCCTTCTGTTTTTGCTCTTTCTTACCACCAAAGCCAATGCCACTCTTGTCAGAACAAATTCGTTGAGACCCAATGATATTGTCCAAAGTTTTTGATCCTTTGTTCCAAAGACCAATGGTAACCATGGCACACTTGAGCTCTTCCTCTTTCTTGATCATTAGTTCTTCCAAGGCAACTTGTGACATCTCGAGAGATTCAATCTTTTCTTCATGCATGGCATGAGTTTCCTGTAGCTCATTCCTCTCTGTCTCACAAGTCAATAGTTTTGCACAAAGAACTTGTTGATCATCAGCTATCTTGATGGCATTGATCCTAGCCTCGGAAATCTCCTTCTTAAGTTTGACATTCTCACATTCACATGCTTTGAGTTTTGTTGTGAGTTTTTCATTTAATTTGAATAACTTAAGAGACTCCTTATACAGCTTTTTATAAGCTTGCTCAAGCTCTTCATTATCACTCTCCGAGGATTCATCATTAGTGGTATTCTCAACCAACCTCTTTGAATCCATTATCACAAATCAAATAAGATCTCGTTCTAAAAAAATATTTTTATTTTAAACAAAATAGAACGACCTGCTCTGATACCAATTGAAAAATCTAGAAACCTCCTAGATGTTGATTTGTGATTATGTCTCAATTTTAAGCAGAATATAAAAATCCCAATCAAACAATCAAGAGAAAGAGACACAAAGATTTTACGTGGAAAAACCACAATTGGACACCTTCCAATTGTGATAAAAAACCACAGGCCACAGCCACCAGAACAATCCACTAAGAAGATATAAAGGAATTACACAGGTATCACTCTCAATTATCTAGCGAATCCACAACGCCTAATTGAACCAACCTCTATGTGCCTCTTCCAACCCCATCTTCACCACGGAATTGTCTTTCTGATGAGCCACTCCGGATTCCACCACCGAAGCTTCAGACCGAATTCTTCAGAATCCACAACTGAAGAACAACTTTGATGAGCCATTCCAGAATTCACAACTGAAGCTTCAGGCTCGAATTCTTCAGAATCCACAACTGAAGAACAACTCTCTCTTTTGTGTAACAAACAAAACCTTTGATGTAGCCTTTTCAGATCATGAGTTGAATACTCAATAAGACATCAAAGAAAAATAAAATATCCCCAGATATAAACCTTTAAGAACCAAAAAGAAAGATCTGGAGGATTCAATGAATGAATCAATGAATAGCCTAGATTTGGGAGAAACCCAACTATTTATAGAAAATCAAAGCAATCCTAGTTGGGAAAGAAAGCCAACTTCTTGTAGAAAACCAACTTCATGCAGAACTCTAAAGTAATCCTGTTTTTGAAGGAAACCAACTTCTTAAAGAACTCTTGTTACAACCTTGGTTTTGATCCATGGAATTTGACAACAAAAGGTCCTAACATCTGTGTTTGCTTTCTTTAGCTCTGTGTGTCACTCCCATTGTGTCCTCAACCCCTCCTCACTCATCTCAATTTATAACCAAGAGAAGAGGAGTAGGTGAAGTGACAGTCATAATTGGCCAAGGTGGTGCCACCCTCACTATCTTCCTTTAGTGAGTTGGTGTTGCCCCCACCACCCTTCTTTAGCACATGGTGCCACCCACACCATGTGGAGTGTGGGCTGGAAGCTAACAAGGTGACTCTTCATCTGATTGCTACTGTTATACTTATCTAAGCTTGATTACTACCCTTGGATTTTAAAGTGAGTCTTAGGTGAATTATTATTGTTATTATTTTGTGCTATTTTGTCAATTTTTTCCCAGCAAATCAGAGGGGATACCACTCCAGAACGAAACTTTTGATATCATACATGAATTGTTTTCTCTCTTGAAAAGATAAAATATCACCGTGTGAACAAAACATTAAATTACGAATATACCTCTTCAAAAATTGACCACTATTCTAAATATTAGTAAGTTGAAGAACAGAGTTCAATGGAGTGCCATAGTGCGGCGGCGTTTGTTTCCATCAATGAAGTTAGAGTCTCGAACTGAGCTTTTCGAATTACAAAAGGCAAAAAAGTGCTTCGTTTCGTTGCAAAAATCAATGCAAGTATCATATTTACTTTCTTTCGCAATAACTTCATTTTCACCTGCTTCTCCTTGTTGCACTTTACATCAATGATTAACAAGTTAAGAATTTGATTCATTATTAGCTTTTGGTGACGGCTGATGTTTCTGAAAATAACAGCATGCAAATATGGCATTGTCCGTGTTGCAATTGAGTGATTCGGCAGTTATACAGATTATATTTTTCTTAATACTGTAAAATTTTGCCTTCTTATGATAAAAGACATACTAGTTGTGCTGCAACTAGAGGTGTTAAAATGGGCAAATTTGGACCAGGTCAAAATGGGTTATGTATTTAAAACAATTTAACTTTCATAAACGAGTTTAAGAGAGTTAGGTTGAATTGGATATGGCTATGGATTAGACAAATGAACCTGACCAACTTGCTTACTTGGTGCTTTGATGGCAGCATTGGTGGTGGTGGTTGTGGTATCAGTTTAAAAGAGTTTAAATGGATATTCAACCCATACCGTATAAATTCAATTTTAATTTGATTTGGAAGATGCAACCTATTTAAGTTCATTTATGGACATGGACGGTTTAAACAGATTTTAAATGGATGTACTAGAACAGGTTCATGGTTTCAAGTTGAATTTGTCACCTCTAATTACAACATCAGTTTGAGGGATGTAAATATGCACAAAAAGAGTGACATCATCTTCTATTTAGAAAGCACAAAGAATAGTCTCAATTAGCACATAGCATCATCAAAAAGTCTATCTTATCTTTTAAAGTTTAGTGTGTTTTGTTTCTTTCGACTTTATTTGTGTGACCTGCTTTAATTTGGCAGAATGTATTTGTTTTTAAATTTTGAATAATTTTGTATTGAGGGCAAACCTCTTTTCCCAATCATATTCTATAGTTTGTGTTGAAGCTTTCACATAGAATAAAATGTAGAATTTTGTAGTCATTGATAATATGAGATACATTACATACCTTCATTACAAGACCTTGAACTTGAATAATGAATTGAGGAAAACAACTACATATATGAAAATCTTGGACTTGAAGAATAATGTGATGGATAATGACATCAATCATGTATACGTAGAACACAAGAAGGAAGTATACAATATTGACAACCTTTTGGATCACTAAAGTTAGTAGGAGAGCAAGACATTTTTTATTTTATTTTAAAAGAGCACATAGAGCAGTCTTAGCCAGAACATGGAGTAGTATCAACGCTTATCTTATCTTTTGAATTTCAGTATTTTGTTTCTTGCAATTTTATTCGTATGGCCTACTTTAGTTTGGCGGAATGTATTTGCTTTTGAAGGATGAATAATTTTGTAAAAAGGTTGAAGTCCGACCTCTATAAGAGGCTATCGGCATTGCATTGAGGGGTGTCTCTCTCCTCTCTTGAGGGGTTTAAGCACATTTTTGCAGAGAAATTGGCTGCTACTAGTTCTAGTTATAGTGAATTCATAGAACATAACTAAATAACAATTTCATTACAAGACTTTTCTAACAATCTCATATCACTCAAAACTAAGCAACATTGACCGGTACTTCTTAAATTACTATTTGGTTTACTGAAATGATTTTGAATAAGAATAAAATAACTATTCCTTGATCTCCTAATCGAATAACCATTTCCCAAAATTGGTGAATGGTGATTCCATTCAAAATGCACATTCCCTATTATTTTACCAAACAAAACAAGAGAATGAGTATGCGAACATAATGACCACTCTATTCTAACCTTCATTTTAGTAAACCAAACACCGCTCTATCTAACGTGACTTCTTTTATATTTTGATGTCCCTCCACCTTGACTCCATGTAATAGCTTGTATTTGCTGGTGCAACATACACACCACATTTGAAATAAAAGCCTCTAGCACCTCTATCTTTTGTTTCAAACTTTTTCGCACCATCAATGAAAACTATGAGATTTTTTTTTTATCCACATCATGGATTAAGTTAACCCTAAACCATTTATCATACAAGTTTGTATCCACAAGATCACCACTGTAGTACCTCATGTCCCCATTGTAGATCCTCAGTATGATAGTTGTGGCATAATTGGTCGCGCCATGGATCTACACAATTGTAGCATCGGAGGTTGCGTTTAGGACAAAACCATAGCCTTCAAATTGCCAAACTCCGGATGAGTAATCAAAGCCCTACACGAAAGATCGAATTGATAAATAGGTGTGTGATGTTGCGGAAACGTGTAAAAGCAGAATTTGTAGTAATGAAATGACCACAATTCTTTTATGATTCAATTGATTCCACGAAATTAGGTTTGTCAATAGTTCGGGTTTCATCCAAAACATCCAATTTGTTTATTAAACTCCGGTCCTAAACCTGATTAAAGCCAAATCTGTCCAGTTTGATCCAATTAATATCCAATCCAAAAATTAATCATATTTTGGATGCCTAATTGAATTGGATCGGGTTGAATTCCTATGAATCCGATCCATTAACAGGTGCAGAATACCCTGATAATAGGAAACATTGAGAAAAATCTATATTATTCATCAAATGAAGAACCCCTTAAGGATTCTAGTTGTTATTTATAGTAAATGGAAACCATAATGTGATCAATTTTTTGCTAATTGCAACACTAATTAATCAAATCAGAAAATTATCAAAATTGACAAATTTGAGTTATGCTCAAATTTGAATATTAGAAAGAAAAATGTTGGGGAATTTTCAAAATGGTTTTCAAATTTATTGTTTATTTTTGGGTGTTTTCAAAACCTTCCATGTTTTTCTTTGGAAAGCATGAAATAAGCTTGGGGCTTTGTCCCACATCGGAGAGAGAGGAAAACATGGAGAACTTAATAAAGTGCTACATGGAATATTCCTTTGAATATGGAATTGTGAGGTGAAAGCCAGTGTGGATGCATCCACACCGCAAGGATGGTCACCATCCGCACATGCACACGAGCTCGCAGACGCTGGTAGATTTTATCTTTAGATCAGGCTTCATTGTATCCTGGAGGCAAATTTGCTGTAACCCCTTGCACTCCTTTTGGTGGGTGCAAATATTGTCTTTAGGAAAGCGATTTAGTAACGCAACGTGAAGCACCAAATTTCTATCCTACATGGACAAGATCATCGCCAAGTTTTGAAGACCCGAAGACCACAAACTAAAGAATTCAAGACAATTTGTTCCAACAATCTAAAGACAATATTTGGATATGGCGATGTCTATTCAGAAAATGACTCAAGATTTCATGAAGCTTGACCAGTTTGATGGTGGCAATTTCCGTCGCTGGCAAAAGAAGATGCACTTTTTGCTCACCACTCGCAAAGTGGTCTATATGTTGACTACCCCTTATCCGGTGGAGCAAGAAGATTAGACTATGGAGCAAACCCATACCAGAACCAAATGGGAGAATGACGACTACATTTGCCGAGGACACATTCTGAATGTGCCGTCAGACTCTCTGTTCGATATGTATCAACATCTGGAAACGACAAAGCAACTCTAGGACATACTACAATCAAAGTACCTCACAAAGGATGCCACCAGTAAGAAATTTCTTGTTAGTAATTTTATGCGTTTTACTATGATTGATACAAAGCCCATTATGGAACAATTCCATGAGATCCAACATATTCTGAGTCAGTTTCGACAAAAGAATATGAACATGGATGAATCTATTGTAGTTTCATCTATAATAGAGAAACTACCATCTTCTTGGAAGGATTTTAAGAAAACTCTGAAACACAAAAAGGAAGATCTAACTTTAGAGGAATTGGTTCAACACCTTTAAGTTAAGGAAGAGTCAAGACTTCTTGAAAGTAAAGAAAACCAATTGGCTCAGACTTCCAAGATTTATATGGTGGATGATGGCGAGAGGTTCAACAAAAAGAAGCGTAAGCGTGAACCCCAACCCGAGAAAGATGCTAAGAAGCCAAAAGGCGCTTGCTGGCACTATGGCAAGCCAGGGCACTTCAGGAATGAATGCTAGTCATACAAGAAGAAGCCAGAAGCATCAAATGCCAAGAACAAGTTCGGGGCTGTTGTACCCTAGGTGAACATGCTCGAAGATGCTGGTGACTGGTGGATTGACTCAGAAGCAACAAGGCACGTCTACAACGATAAGAGCCATTTCACTACTTATGAACAAGTGAGTGATGGAACAGTTCTCTACATGGGTAACTCTTCAACTGCTACTATCAAAGGCAAAGGGACGATGGATCTAGAGTTCACACCTGGAAAAGTCTTAAGTCTTAATGATGTTTATCATGTACCTGATGTTAGGAAAAATCTCGTATCTGGAAGCCTGTTTAATAAGCATGGTTTCAAGTTAGTATTTGAGTCGGACAAATTTGTCCTGTCTAAGGGTGGAATTTTTGTTGGGAAGGGTTACATGTATTAGGGAATGTTCAAACTTAACATTATCAATAATACATCTATTTCTACTTACATTGTTGATTCTCTTTCTTTATGGCATGCTCATTTAGGTCATGTTAATACTAGGAAAATGCATGATATGGTTAATTTGGATTTAATTCCTAAGTATGACATTAATAGGTTTGAAAAATGTAAATTTTGTGTGTAATAAAAAATTACTCGCATTCCATTTCCTAAAGTAAATAAAACCACATTTTTGCTTGAACTTGTGCACAGTGATGTATGTGACATGCATAGTACCCCCACTAGAGGTGGTAAGAAATATTTTGTAACATTCATTGATGATTTTTCTAAGTACTGTCATTTCTATCTTTTGCATTCAAATGATGAGGTGCTTGATAAATTCAAGATTTTTAAGACAGAAGTAGAAAATCAATGTAATGTCAAAATAAAGAGACTTAGGTTTAATAGAGGCGGTGAATACCATTTTCCAGAATATTGTGAAAATGTTGGAATTATTCATAAGAAATTTGCACCCTACACACCACAACAAAATGGAGTAGCTGAAAGAAAGCATAGGACATTAACATAAATGATTAATGCTGTGCTTTCTTCCTCCAGTTTAAGTTCTGGTTTTTTGGGTGAAGCCTTGCTCACTGCTTGTCACATACTCAATAGAATTCCTCTCAAAGGAAGAAATGTTACTCCTTATGAACTTTAGAAAAACAAGAAACCTAATCTTGGTTATTTGAAAACAGGGGGTTGTAGAGCAATAGTCAGATTGCCTGAACCTAAAAGGAAGAAATTAGGTGAAAAGGGAATTGAATGCATATTCCTTGGCTATGCTATACATAGCAAAGCATATAGGTTTCTGATAGTAGAGCCCAATGGTTCAGTAGAAACAAAAACCATCATTGAATCACGTGATGCGGTATTTTATGAGAATCGTTTCACAACCATTCCAAGGTTGGATTCTAATCAAAAAAATGAATCAACTCCTTTGAGGTCTACAGAGGAAAGTGAATGACATGAACCCATTGAGCCTAATGAACCTGATGAGCCTATTGAGCTAAGGAGGAGTAAGAGGGCTAGGACTGAGAAGTCATTTAGCCCTGATTTCGTTATTTACCTTGTAGAAGGAACTAGGAAAGTTTATTGTAAGCAAACAATGATTTCTTCGAATATGGATTCAGATCCATTAACCGTTGAGGAGGCTATGAAGTCTCAAGATGTTGCTTTCTGGAAAGAAGCAATAAACGATGAGATGGATTCTATCATGGGTAACAATACCTGGATACTTGCAGATTTGCTACCTGGATCCAAACCAATTGGTTGTAAATGGATTTTCAAAAGGAAAATGAAACTTGATGGCACAATTGACAAGTTCAAAGCAAGATTAGTTGCTAAGGGTTTTACTCAAAAGGAGGGTGTCGATTATTTTGATACATATGCTCTGGTGGCTAGAATCGCCACCATTCGAGTGTTGATTGCCTTAGCCTCAATCTATAAGCTTGAAATCCATCAAATGGATGTTAAGACCGCTTTCCTAAATGGAGAGTTAGATCAGGAAATCTACATGCAACAATCGGAAGGATTTGTTGTACAGGGTCAAGAGCACAAATGTGTAAACTCGTGAAGTCACTATATGGACTGAAACATGCTCCAAAACAGTGGCATAAGAAATTTGACAAAGTAATAGTGTCGAATGGTTTTAGGATACATGAATCTGATAAGTGTGTGTACAGTAAGTTTACTGGAAATAAAGGTGTAATCATATGCCTATATGTAGATGACATGCTTATTTTTGGTACTGACAATGATGTCATTGAAAGTACTAAAAGTTTCTTGTCATCTAGCTTTAGTATGAAAGACATGGGCTTGGTTGATGTAATTATGGGTATTAAGATGAAACGAGAAGACAATAATTTGATTCTAACCCAGTCGCACTATATTGAGAAAATTCTTAAGAAATTTAATCAATATAATTGTACACCCATGTCTACACCTTTTGATTCAAATTTGAAATTGTATCCTAATACAGAAAGAGCTGTTGATCAGCTAGAATACTCAAGAGTAATAGGTAGTCTGATGTATGCCATGACTTGCACTAGACCTGATATTGCTTTTGCAGTGGGAAAACTTAGTAGATACACTAGTAATCTCAGTAGTGTGCATTGGCATGCTGTTAACCAAGTACTTAGGTACTTGAGAAAAACAAATAGACTATGGAATAGTCTATAATGGCTATCCAGCAGTGCTAGAAGGATTCACGGATACTAGTTAGATAACTGGCCGTGAAGATCACTCATCCACGAGTGGTTGGATTTTTACTCTTGGAGGAGGAGCTATCTCCTGGGGTTCTAAGAAGCAAACATGCATAATAGACTCAACTATGGCGTCAGAGTTTGTAGCATTGGCTTCTTGTAGCAAAGAGGCAGAGTGGCTAAGGAATCTCTTGTTAGAGATTAAGATATGGCCAAAACCTATGCCACCAATATCTTTGCATTGTGATAGTGAAGCAACTCTATCACGAGCCTATAGCCATGTCTATAATGGAAAGTCAAAGCATATAGGACTGAGACATAGCTGTGTTAAGTAGTTAATCACAGAATGTGTGATTACCATTAGTTATGTAAAGTCAAGTGAAAACTTGGCTGACCCCTTAACAAAGGGACTTGCAGGGGATTTGGTGTGGAAAAAAATCAAAGTGGATGGGTCTTAAGCCCACTTAACATAATCACTCCTGGTGGAAACTCAACTCAACGCTTGAAGAAATATCAAGTCTTGAGTTCAATGAGCCCAAGTACACCATATGTCGTGATTGCAAGCACTTAGTTTTATTTCATTTTCATCCCAAGGTTGAAGTGCTTGGTACCTATAATGTGAAAAGAAGAGGATGAGTTAGCAAACTCTTAATAAGCTTACAATGGAGTTGTTAGGGTACTGTAAATTACAGGGGTACTCTTAGTAAGCTTACCTATGTGAGTGTAGGAGGTGGTGCTGCTTCCTATGAGTCCAAAGGCTAGACTCTAGAGCGCTTATGAAACAGGATATAGACACAAGGCCAATCCACGTGTCGGTTTGTTTGAATACTTGAGGTAACCTATACTGTGCGTGAGATATGTCCGATTAGTTGAATAAGATCGCTAGTTCAAAGACAAGTCTGCTATGCCATCTTAACTAACTTTGAGATGTCTTCACTAAGTGAATGATTCAAATCGTAAGATATCTTCACCTATGCATAAGGCTGCCAAGTGAACCAAGAATCATCATCTGATATTTTGAAAATGGTGGGGGAGTGTTGGGGAATTTTCAAATTTATAGTTTATTTTTGGGTGTTTTCAAAACCTTCCATGTTTTTCTTTGGAAAGCATGAAATAAGCTTGGGGCTTTGTCCCACATCGGAAAGAGAAGAAAACATGGAGCACTTAATAAAGTGCTACATGGAATATTCGTTTGAATATGGAATTGTGAGATGAAAGCTAGTGTGCATGCATTCACACCGCAAGGATGGTGCTTCGCAACCATCCGCACACGCACACGCGCGCGTGGCGTGGGTAGTGGGCTATGTGGCGTTTGATGGTTGACTTTGCACTTTGCACGGACGCATCGGCGCCATGACGGCGCTTTCCTATTTACATCGGACAGGTTGGAGTGATGACATGGCATGGATGATGTAGAATATAGTCAGCTCCATGTGGCAGTGATGTGTCGTCCGTTGGCGATGAGTCAACCAACCGATCAAACGGTTGTGTGTCCGTTCTAGAGTGGGTTGATCATAGCCGTTGATTGGAGATGCGTGCGATCGTACGGATAAGACGGCACCTGATCGGGATTAGGTGTGATTAGTCAAGGCGTCTATTCGGTGTGAGAATTATCTGCACCATAGATCGTTGATCCAACGGTCAGATCTAATCGGATGCGATCAAGGGACATGACCATTCGAACAGGTGCATTAAGGCTTATAAATAGGCTGCAAAATCAGCCATTTCATTCCATCCAAAAATTCAGAATTCATTCCTACAATTCTCTCTCTCCCTCTTGATTTAGAGTTTTCAATCAAGAGTTTCTTAAGCAAATTTATACTTTTCTTACTAGTAATCAAGTTCTGCAGATTTGATTATCAGTGTCTTGGTTTTCTTGATTATATCAAGAGTATTCTGATCTACTGTCGTCAATGCAGACGCCGGTAGATTTGATCTTTAGATTAGGCTTCATTGTATCCCGGAGGCAAATTTGTTGTAGCCCCATGCACACCTTTTGGTGGGTGCAAATATTGTCTTTAAAAAAGTGACTTAGTAACGCGACTTGAAGCACCAAATTTCTGTCCTATATAAACAAGATCATGGCCAAGTTTTGAAGACCCAAAGACCATGAATTGAAGAATTCAAGACAATTTGTTCCAACAAAAAAGAAAAGTGCCAAAAGAAACTATATTGACAACTTAAAATTTCTAGTAAAAATTACAAGCAAAATAATCTTTTCTTAAAACAATAAAATCAATAATTTAAAGCCTAAAATACAGAATCTATTTAAAAACAACCACTTATAATAAATCAGTGAGTTTCAATTATTAGGCTGTTTCCAATCAAACATAGGCCTCTCATAGCAAATTAGCCAAGCCGCAAACCCATAGTTGCTATTTTGTCATCAACCTACTCAAACTATGTTTCTTTAGACCGATTGGATTAGATGAGATTATCATTCTTAGGACTGTTAGTTCTGAAATTATCAATAACTTTATATTGTGCATCATATTCCATGTTTGGATTGTCTTAAGATTCTAAGTAATTAATAAAATCCTATTTGTGTGGGTGAAAATTTGACCACACTGCCAACTTAGGATTCAGTTGGAGAGCACTGGCAGAATAGATGGCACCTGTCTGACCTGTAACAGAAAGAGAAGATTCCGGCGGTGGTTCGTCCACCCAGGGGCACTCCGACGATCAAGTCAGTATATCTCTCACAGATAATTAATTATTCAACTCACAAGCTTAAGCATAAAAAGCATACCTTAGACCCATGGGGGTGCCTCTCTTTTATAGCCAATACAATCCTAGTCCCAATAGGAGCCTAGCCCTAATGGACTTAGGATTACGGCTAATCTGGGACTCCCAGTGGGTTTAGGATAAACTCTCTAAGAGTCTTATCTTTACTCAAACTGAAGTCTTCTCCCAATCTAGGACTCTTGTCCCATATCTGCTTATCTCGGATTCTGGTATCCTTGCAGATAACCTTGGCCTAGCCGAGATCATCTTGGCATCATGACCAGGACACGTGGCACCTCGGCTAGCACTTCGGTGACACCTCGGCCACGTGTTGTCATTCAAAAATTATGTCCCCACAACTGCCCCCTAGGTTCTATTACCTCGCCATCCTGAGGTGATGGAACCTATATCATTCCTTCCTTCCAGTACGTCGGCTTAAAGCATTTTAGCCGAGATCATTGTTTAAGGCCGACATGTCTTCTTTAAAGAACAAGAATTCCAAGAACCCCTTCATATGTATGAGCTGTCATACATAATACCTCAATCGCTTAAGTCACACGTCCTTCTCTTATTGGACCGTACCTGTGACACGCCTGTAAGCCATTTCGTGTCTGCATGCGCCGTCTGACGGTTTCGTCATTCTAGGCTCATTAATTTGATTTCGCCGCCTTTTCAAGTTTTAACAAAACTTTTTCCCTCTTCTTTCTGATTTTCACTTTGCATCATTCGTGCTAAAGCTCTTTCTCTCTCTTTAGCCTTTCTCTCCAAATCCTCCATTGTTCAAGCTTTGCCTTGCTCTGCAATTCGTTCCGTTCACCCCTTTCGACGTGTTTTTTACTGTTTCGTTGCCTCTACGACCGTCGTCTGACTTCGGCAATCCTTACACCGGCTTTATATTTTCTGGTAAGCCACTGTTCCATCTTGTTTTCAGTTCTTGATTTTTTCTAGAACTTGTTGCCATTACTGCCTTGTTCAAACATTTGATTTTGCGAATCATATACCTGAATGCATTTATTTCACGATTTTGCTCTTTGCCTATGTCTTGAATACACGCACTGTTCACAATTTTTCTGTATTTTTGCCACTATTCTTGACCTTATACCCCTTGTACTTACAATGTTCTTGATAGTCCATCTCTGTTCTTGATTCTGAAGCTTGTTCTTGTTTTCTACTTTTTGTGTCTATTCTAGATTTGGGCCTTCAATCTTCGTTTTCATAGATCTAGGTTTGGGATTTGCTTGTAGAACCCACAATTTCTTAGGAAAAAACTGAAACCAGCACTTACCTAGGTTTTTGCCGAGGTCCCAATAACCTTCTCGAAACATCTTCTTTCTGAAATCCAGCCCTTCTAATTCAGGCCGATATCATGGGTATGTGGAAACATAGGGTAAACACCCCATCCAAACTAGAATACTTTAGGCAAGAGTTTGAAATCCCAGCCGACATCCATCTGAGGTTGGCTGGGGATGATGATTCCATTATGCTTACTGATGACTCCATGCCCTTCCCTGTGGTAGACTTCATTGAATGTGGACTTCGGTTCCCTCTTGACCCCTTTTTCTGTGAAATCCTTCATTTCTATAAGTTGAACCCAATACAACTCACCATCAATTCTTACCGAGTTATCACTGGTACCATAGCTTTAGCCAAACAAGAGAATGCTAGGATTACTCTTGCCGATTTCCAGTATTGTTATACAATGTGTCGCCTCAAAAAAGACACGAGCTATGTTTACTACCTCAAGCCGAGGTCTACTGAGTACAAAATCATAGCCGACCTCCCAAACTCCAACAAGGGAGTTGGAGACGATTACTTCATCGTCTCGGGCAATTGGGAGTTTCAACCAAACAATGACCTCCATATTTATCCTCTAAGCCGATCAGTTTTTGGAGAAGGAGCTGGTAAGGGCCACCCTTCACAAATTTTTCTTGCTTTCTTGCATAAAGTTTTCAATATTCTGTTCTAATGTCTGTGCTTTTTTCTGTTTTGCAGTTCTTCTTCAGCCACCAAAGGGCTTCCGTTAGTCTTTCTTTCCCAGCAAAGACTTGAGGAAACTTTTGGATTTACCAGTGCTCAAGCGGAAGACCCCTCTACTTCTCAACTTCATCCCTACGTACAAATTGGCTCTCCCCGACGTCCCGAAAAAGAAGAAGAAAAGCCTTTCTCAACCTTCTGCTACGACTCCACAAGCCGCGTCCTCATCTCGGACAGACCAAGGATCAACCTCTAATCCAGCTGAGCAACCGTCAACCTCGGCTCCATACCTAATCCCGATATCCCAACGAAAACATCGGCGATGACTTGTGCTTACAGCCGAGATGGGCCGCCCAAAACCAGTTGCAAAAGACTTCTTAGCTAGTATCCCTTCTGATGTTGATGCTCAACTAGCCCAAGCCCAGTTTCCACCAAAGCCAAAACGAGTCAAAAAGGCTCAGCCAAAGGCAAAAGTGACTCAGGTTGAGACTGAGGATACTTTACCGATTTCTAAGTTGGCTGAGAGTGACAAATCTCA
This sequence comes from Camellia granthamiana, assembly GCA_036172215.1. NCBI lineage: Eukaryota > Viridiplantae > Streptophyta > Magnoliopsida > Ericales > Theaceae > Camellia > Camellia granthamiana. The sequence continues at coordinate 194,520 of JAXFYN010000215.1, forward strand.
ACCTTCCGCTGGGAAGAGGTGTTCTGAGGCCCAACCATCTGAATCCCCAAAATTAAAGAAGCCGAGGTCATCTGCTGCAACTACCTTGGGGTCTTCCAGGCATGATGCCCCCTGGGCCCCAAAAATTACTCTGGAAGATAAGCCAGTTATGGCCAATGATAGTGCTAATGATATTAACATCGGCGTAGCACTTAGTACTGCTGTGCTTCTTCCTGGCGATCTCGACCGAAACGCTGAGTTGAGTGAGTACGAGAACTACGCTCTGATGCTTCAACGCTCCGTTCAAGTAAGTGTTTTTGCTTGGTAGTTTTTCTCTCTCTCTCTCTTTATTTCATACTTGTAATACTTTCTAATAACCTCTGTTCGCTTTCAGGCCATCCAGCATGCTCATTCCTTTTCCCTACAATCTTTTGAGAACTGTGAAAAGCTGGCCGAGAAGAAGACGGAAGTCTCCAGCTTGCAGAAAACCAATAAAAATTTGCAATCAAAGATGAAGACCTTAGAAGACTAGGCCGAGGTCGCTATCAAGGCCAAAGACGTAGCCGAAGAAAAGGCGGGTGCTGCTGAGGCTATAAACAAAGTCCTCCAATCCCAGCTCAAAGAGGCCGAAGACAAGGTGGCCGAGGCCCAGAAGGAGCTTCAAGATGCTTTGGCCACCAAAGACGCCGAAATCAAGGATGCCGACGAGAAGGCATATGCTCAGGGTATGGCCGATGTCACGGAGGCCTATGAAATACAAGTGAAGCAGGCATGCAACAAGGGTTTCACCCTTGGTTGGATGTCTCTTCTGAAAAAGCTTGAAGTCCCCGAGGACTCACCTCTTCGGAATGCCGATGCCATTCATCTTCCATTCCCTCCACCTCCACCTCCACCTCCAAGTCAATCTGACGGCGAATTTGAGTTTGAGGATGAAGATGAGGATGAGGCCTTGGTGAGGAAATCCAAGGAGGCTGCTGGGACCAAGTCTCCTTCTTTGAATGAGCAAGTCCTAGACTTGACTCAAGATGAGGAGGATGAGGAGGTTGCCAAGGAAGCTACCCTTGAGCAGGCATCATCCGACGTTCCTCTAGCCGACAAGAGTATTGATGAAACCCTTACCCAAATTGATGCCGAGCTCGCAGCGGAAAAAGCCGCCGAGGCGTCTACGCAGCAGTCCTCCGAGGTCCAGACCCAGCTTGCTAAAGATGTTTGAAGAATCTTAACTTTATGTTTCTCTTTTCCTTTTTTGTACTTTGTTTTTTTGAAACAATGTAAGCTTTTCACAAGGCCGATGTGCCTTCTTTGTAATTTCTGAACAATTACTTTTTGGTTAGGCCGTAGTGCCCTCTTTTGTGTACAAATGCAACCGCTTTCCCTGAATGCTTGAATCTTTATCTTCCTTTTACTGCTCTTGTATGTCCTCCATACTTAGAATATTTTGCATATCTTCAATATACACTTCAATCCTTGTGCAACCTTCTCAGGGTGACACACCTCGGTTATACAAACTGATGATTTATCTCGGCAAGTGCCCAAGTACCTTTCTCGGCGTAATCTTGGTTTCACCTTGTAAATTTTTCATAAAATTTCAACAAGTGTTTAATCTCAGTCTTCAATCTTGTAAATTGTCCACAAATTTCAACAAGTGTTAGATATCATCTCGGTTTAACTTCAACTTGTAAATTGTCCACAAATTTCAACAAGTGTTTAAACATTATCTCGGTTTAACTTTAACTTGTAAATTGTCCTCAAATTTCAACAAGTGTTAAACATTATCTCGGTTTAACTTCAACTTGTAAATTGTCCACAAATTTTAACAAGTGTTAAACAATGATTTCGGTTTAACTTCAACTTGTAAATTGTCCACAAATTTCAACAAGTGTTAAACAATTATTTCAGTTTAACTTCAACTTGTAAATTGTCCACAAATTTCAACAAGTGTTAAACAATGATTTCGGTTTAACTTCAACTTGTAAATTGTCCACAAATTTCAACAAGTGTTAAACATATTCTTCTTCTCTCTGCCCCCTAATGTGAACCTGACTTCTACTCGGGTGCTCATTATGCATGTATTCCAAAAACAACATCAAGTATCCTAAAAAAAAATCAAGCTCAAATCTTTATTTATTTACTTCGGCGAATGATAACAGAGCAAAGAATTCTAATGATAGAAAATTTTCAAATTGCAAGTGTTCCAAGATCTTGGCAGTTTTTTGCCCTCATTATTTTCAAGCCGATATGCCCCATTACCTAGTACCGAGATGATTCTGTAGGGTCCTTCCCAATTTGGGCCAAGCTTGCCCTCTCTAGGATCCTTCTTGTTGCCGACGACTTTTCTTAAGACGAGGTCGCCAATATGAAATTCCCTTGGGTTAACCTTCTTGTTATAAGCTTTGGCAAGCTGTTGCTGGTATGTTGCGAGCTGAATTGCAACTTTCTCCCTTCGTTCTTCTAGAAGATCTAGATCTCGGGCTAAGAGTACATCATTAGTCCCGTTCTTTACTTCCTAGGTTCTGAGCCCTGGGATGCCGACCTCCAGCGGAATGACTGCTTCTGTGCCATAAGCCATGGCAAAGGGGGATTCCCCTGTTGATCTTCTCGGCGTAATCCGATATGCCCAGAGTACATTGGGTAACTCGTCTACCCACTTTCCTTTTGCTGCCTGCAGCCTCTTCTTTATCCCATCCAAAATTACTTTGTTGGATGCTTCTACTTGTCCATTACTTTGGGGAAAGCTTTGGGTTAAAAAGTAGTTCTTGATCTTGAACTTTGTACAGAAGTTCTTAATTAGCTTACTGTCAAATTGAGTTCTATTGTCTGCAACTATTGCTCTTGGAATCCCAAATCGGGTGATGATGTTCTTCCAAATGAAGCTCTTCACGTCCACATCTCGGATCTTGGCAAGAGGTTCAGCTTCTATCCACTTAGTGAAGTAATCTGTTGCTACCAGCAAGTACTTCCTTTGTCCAGTTGCTTGGGGCAGTTGCCCAACGAGATCCATGCCTCATTGGGCAAATAGCCAAGGATTGGATACAGGGTTCAGGTCTGCTGCTAGCTGGTGTATCAGAGGTGCAAACCTTTGGCATTGTTCACACTTCTTTACATAGGCTTCTGCATCTTTCTGCATGTAAGGCCACCAATACCCCTAGGTAATGGCCCTATGGGCGAGTGATCTGGCCCCAGCGTGGCTTCCACAAATTCATTCATGTATTTCATACAAAAAAATCTTCGACTTGTAAAGGGTGTACACACCTTAAAAGGGGTCCAGTGAAGGACCTTCTGTAGAGATGTCCTTCTGTTGTCAGACTGAATCTTGCTGACTTCAATCTGATCTTGTGTGCCTCCTTGCGGTCATCTGGCAGCTTTCCTTCTTTTAGGAACGCAACAATTGCGTCCATCCAGCTTGGTCCCATGTCCACGCACATTGCTTCATGCTCTGTGGTTATTGGTTCAATGCTCGGGCCCGACAAATAGTCAATCATTATTGTCCTTGCTTTTCCAGGTTGTACTGCACTAGTTAGGTTGGCCAACGCGTCAGCGTGGCTGTTATCATCTCGGCTTACCTAGAGTAGTCGGCAGTTCTGGAATAAGGCCGCCAACCTGATGACCTCCTTTGCATATGCTGACATTCTTTCATCTCGGGTTGCATATTCTCCTGTTGTCTGATTAACTATCAATTGTGAGTCACAAAAAACTATTACCTCATCTGCTTGTACTGCTGCTACCAGTCTTAGTCCTGCAATGAGTGCTTCGTATTCTGCTTCATTGTTTAAGGCCTTGAACCCCAAACGAATCGATTGTTCTAGTACCTGCCCATCTGGAGATATCAGTACTACTCTTGCCCTCGCTCCCTATCGGTTTGAACTCCCATCAATAAACAGTCGAAAGGAGTCACCGACGTAAATGCTGCAGGGTCTGAGTTTGTTCTCTTTCCTTTGTTCTTTTGCTTTTAGCTGGGCTCCTCCTTGCTTGCTTGGACATCGTACATCTTGGCTCAACGGAGCCCGATGTTCGATGGATTCGGGTGTGAACTCGGCCACGAAGTCGGCCAAAACCTGGGCTTTGATTGCTGTTCTGGGCCTCTACTCCAGATCATACTGGCCTAGGGCGACTGCCCATCTGGCTATTCTTCCTGTTAAGTCTCCCTGCTGCAATAGGGACTTTAATGGATGTTTTGTCAGTACCACAATTTTATGGGCCTGGAAGTAATGGTTCAACTTCTTTGAAGCCATTACTAAAGCCAGTGCCAATTTCTCTAGGGGTAGATACCTCGTTTCTGCGTCAGTTAGGGTTTTGCTTACATAATAAACAGCCCTTTGCTCCCCTTTTTCTTCTCGGATTAGTACTGCACTTATTGCATGTTCTGAAACTGCCAAGTACAGGAACAGCTCCTCCCCAGGTTCTGGATTTGAAAGAACTGGAGCTGTGGTCAGGTACTTCTTCAGATCGGCTAATGCTTCTTTGCACTCCTCTCTCCAAAGAAAGTCTGTGGCTTTCTTCACTAAGTTAAAGAAAGGTTTGCACTTGTCTGAGCTTCTGCTTATGAACCTGTTCAGGGCTGCGGCCCTTCCAGTTAGCATCTGCACCTGTTTTGCCCACGCCGGGCTCTTCAACTCCAGGATGGCCTTGATTTGATCTGGGCTGGCCTCAATGCCCCTTCTGGTCACCAGGTATCCTAAAAACTTACCAGATCCAACTCCAAATGCACACTTCGATGCATTGAGTCGGAGCCGATATGTTTTAAGGATTTCAAAGATTGCTTTTAGATCGACGAGATGACCCTCAGGCTCCTTGGTATTCACGACCATGTCATCGATGTAGACTTCTACTGTTCGGCCGATCAGGTGTTTGAACATATTGGTTACCAACCTTTGGTAAGTTGCTCCTGCGTTTTTCAACCCGAAAGGCATCACTCTGTAGCAATACAAGCCTTTTGGGGTGATAAACGTGGTCTTTTCTTCGTCTGGGGGGTACATGGTTATCCGATGGTACCCCTTGTAGGCATCCAGGAAGCTCATTCTTCCATGCCCTGAAGTGGCATCTACTAGCTGGTCAATCTTGGGTAGAGGAAAGCTGTCTTTGGGACAGGCTTTGTTGAGGCTGGTAAAGTCTACGCAGACCCTCCATTTACCGTTCTTCTTCTTTACCACCACTGTATTGGATAGCCATGTCGGGTAGTGAACTTCTCTAATGGCCCTGGCTTCCAAAAGTCTGTCTACTTCTTCCTCTACTGCTTCGACGTGCATCAACGTCGGTCTCCTTGCTCATTGGATTACAGGTTTGGCTGACCTGTCAACATCCAGTTTGTGGCAAGTGACCTCGAGGTCAATGCCAGGCATTTCGTAAGATGTCCAAGCAAACACCTCAATGTTTGCTCTCAAAAAAGCTTCCAACTCTTTTTCCTCTTCTTTGGCTAAGCCCGAGCCGAGAAGAAAGAAGCGTTCTTTATCCCCCTCCTGGACGAGGATTTTCTTCAGTGCCTCTTCACTCTTCTCGACTGGCTCCATGCCGACGTCTTCTAGGACTTCCATGTCCTCATCCTCAATTTCTGCCTTTTCTGGCTCTCGTATGCTGTAAATAGATTTCATTGTTGTCGTGGAGCAATTCTTCGCCTGCAGCTGACCGCCTCTGACTTCCTCTATCCCATGCTCTGTTGGGAATCGCAATAGTTGATGCAATGTTGAGGGAACTGCCCCCATCGTATGCAACCATGGCCTTCCCAATATGATGTTGTAAGGGGAGGGTGTGTCGATGATGGTGAATTCTGTCTTGATCTTCCTTGTGCCAGCCTGCACCTCTAAGCTTACTGCTCCCAATGGCCATGTCGGTGTTCCATTGAACCCAACCATTGGGCCATTGGATTGCTCCATATCATCTGGGTGAAGGCCGAGCTCCTTGTAACATCGGACGTACATGATGTCACAAGAGCTGCCTTGGTCAATCAGGATGCGTTTCACTTGGCACTCCCCAACCTGGAGGGATACTACCAAGGCATCATTATGCGGATGCTGGACCATCTCTGGGTCGGCTTCAGTAAAGGTTATCATTGGTCCCTGGCACTCTTCTGCCCATTGTCTTTTCTCTCTGACTTGGTAGACATGGTGTAGGCGTTTTACCTTCTGGGTCTCTCCTCGGATTTCGTTTTCGTTGACCTTCGAGTGGATTACGTTGACTACCTGAGGTCCTCCTGCCTACGGCTACTGTGCTAGGGGAGGTGGAGCTGCTGGTGCCTGAGGCAATCTTGTCCGTTCTTCCCTTGTCCTGGTCTCATCGACAAGGTCTCTCAGATGTCCTTGTCTCACCAGGTCTTCCAAGTGTGTTTTCAGGGCTCTACAACCCTGAGTTGTATGCCCATCTTCATTGTGGTTGGCACAATGCCTGCCAATGTTTCTTCCCATGAACTCTCCTGGAATCCTCTCTGGTGTTCTGAAATAGGGCCGGTTCTGAATTTGATCCAGGACTTTGTGAATTGGGATTCGGAACACAGTTGTCACTGCCTACACAGCCCTTAGTTCTGCCTCTTGTTTGAAGGATCCATTGTTACCTCGGCCTCGCTTTGGCGAGCCGTTTCCTTTCTCATGCTTTGTCTCCTTATTCCTCGACGTATCTTCCTCGGCTCTGGCATACTTCTCGATTCTGGCCATGAGCTCTTCCATGCTTTTTGGCAATGTCTTTGCCAATGACTTCCGTAGTGGATAGTCATCTTTCAGGCCGTTCTTGAAAGACACGACCGCCACCTCTTGGTTGTATTCGGGTATTCAGTTGAACACCTCATAGTATCTTTTTGCGTAGGCCCTAAGGCACTCATCCTTACTGATTTTCAGTGCCATTAATGCGTCCACCCTTAATGGCTGTAACTTGTTTGTCACGAACCTGGCCACAAACATCTCGGCCAGGCCTTCCCAGGTCTTCACACTTCCCTTTGGTAGTTTGTGAAACCAATCTGATGCAATTTCTCCGAAAGACGAGAGGAACACTTTGTAAAGCAATGGCTCGTTCCCACTATACAATGCCATTGAGTTCAGGTATAACCCGACGTGGAAGTTGGGGTCTAACTTACCATCGTATATTTGGAACCTTGGCATACTGAATCTCTTTGGTGCCTCGAATTTGTCTAATTCCACCGAGAATGGTGTTCTCTGCTTAACAGGTGAAGTTACCTCGGCATCGGCATTATGTTGCTTCCTCTTGAGGTAATCTCTCAAGTCTTCTTTGCTCGGCCCAGGAGCTCGGCTATCTTTCGACTTCAGTCTTTTCGGTATACTACTCTCGGCTTCGTGGTGAGCCCTTTTCGACCTTTCTCCATGAGTTGTGTCGAAGCATAGTGCCCGCCCTTGAACATACCGATGTTCCTTGGGGTCGGCCTCCTTGGTGCATTGTGTCCTTTGTGACTCTTCCTTCCTTGACTCCCCTCTTCCGACCTCCCTTGAAGGCCGGTGAGAGTGTCTTTCGCTCCTAGTGTATTGGAGGGCTTCTGGGATCACTTTCTGCCCTCCCTTCTGGGCATTGGCCGCTGGAATCGGCGTGTCCTGCAGCGGGAATGGTGGCTGCATGACGTTATTTTGCATCATAAAATTGATGACCGATTGCAGGTTTGCCAATTTGTTTGCCATCTCTTTCACTTCTTCGTCCCTCCGTAGGCACCTATCCTTCCATACCTGGAGGTCGCCCTCGTTGTAGTACCTGCTTCAATCAGGTTTCTTTGGTACGTCACCAGTCTGACCGACGTCTTTTACTCCGTGAGTCTGCTCATGAGTTTCTGCGTTGGACTTGTCTCCTTCGATATCAAGGTCAATAGGTCTCCCACTTCCAGCAGGAGTGTCGTCCTCAATCTTTTCCTTTTGTCCGTTACTGGCCATCTATTCTACTTTCTTTCCCACAGACGGCGCCAAATTGTGTGGGTGAAAATCTGACCACACTGCCAACTTAGGATTCAGTTGGAGAGCACTGGCAGAATAGATGTCACCTGTCTGACCTGTAACAGAAGAGAAGATTCCGGCGGTGGTTCGTCCACCCGGGGGCATTCGACAATCAAGTCAGTGTATCTCTCACAGATAATCAATTATTCAATTCACAAGCTTGAGCATAAAAAGCATACCTTAGACCCATGGGGGTGCCTCTCTTTTATAGCCAATACAATCCTAGTCCCAATAGGAGCCTAGCCCTAATGGACTTAGGATTACTGCTAATCTGGGACTCCCAGTGGGTTTAGGATAAACTCTCTAAGAGTCTTATCTTTACCCAAACTGAAGTCTTCTCCCAATCTAGGACTCTTGTCCCATATCCACTTATCTCGGATTCCGGTATCCTTGCAGATAACCTCGGCCTAGCCAAGATCATCTCGGCATCATGACCAGGACACGTGGCACCTTGGCTGGCACTTCGGTGACACCTCGGCCACGTGTTGTCATTTAAAAATTATGTCCCCACACTATCAATTTTGTAATTTAACTAATTAATTTAAACATCTTCTTAGTCCTCCATTTTATATCTCACGTCAATAGTCCGCCCTGTTTAGATAGGCTATTACTTTTAACCTCAATTTTCTTAGCCAATCATTAGATTTATATTTTGTTAGATTATTAGTCCAATCTGAATATCATGTCTGTCTAAATAAACATATCCTCAGTGTATATGCACAATTATATAACAGTATTATACAATATTAGAAGGCCAGGCACACCTATGATGTGGTAGGGAAATGATGGTTGTACCGTTGAATTTTTTTTTTTGTTGAAGAAATTAAAATTTGAAATCAAATATTTGAACAGTTGCATAATGGTAATTTGAGTGTATACCATATGCACCTGTTATGTATTTTTATAGTGTATGTTACATATTTTTGTGGTAAATGTTAAGTAATTTTTTGGTAAAGTTATGATAATTTATGGTTGAGAAATGAAGTTATGCATTTTGTCGTAATGTTACGTATTTTTTTGTTCAAACATTTTTTAACCAAAAACTGTGTAACACACAAAATACGTAATTTCATTTCTCAACCATAAATTGTCATAACTTTATCCAAAAAAATACATTACATTCAGTGACAGAGTTAGAAATTTAAAATAGACGGACACATGTTAATCAAGTAATTCTATGAAGGATAAATAAGAAATAATCTTTATTTGTAAAACTATTAGCTTAAATATAAAAAAAGTTAGGGGGCACGTGACCCCTAGTCCTTAGCTACTTTTGTCTTTAGTAACATATATCATAAACATGCATAATATGAATGCATAAGGTATAAAAGTGTGTACCATAATAGCATTATCTAATTTTAAAACATGGTGTGAGTTATATACTTTATAAACAAAGGGGAAATATCACATCACTAGTGTGTTAAATAAGTAATAACAAATCATTGTGAAATTTTACAAATATTAATAATTAAAATTATAAATTTTTTCATGAATTTGTATTTTTTTTCCTAACATCACTGGGATGCAATAACCCATGTAATAAAATAGATAGGGATAATTTTACATCAATGAACATTTGGAAAAATATTTTCAAATTAATTAAAATTTTATAAATATTAAAAAGTAAAATTATAAATTTTGGATTTGTAATTAATTTTTGAGGTTGACTAAGAGGGGTCTCTAATGCTTACTCAGATGTTTCATCAAATTTAAATTTACGCCCCTTTTTTTTGCTCAACTATGTCATTAAACTCATATCAAATGAAGGCAAAGCTAGATTTTTTTTTATTAAATTAAAAGAGCGTTTAATCTTTCATCAAATTTTGTTGTTAACCGTTGGTGGACAACTAGCCAGTCAATTGGGTAGATGACTAGCAAGACATCCGGGTGGATGACCGGGTTGGGAAATTTTTGCTAAAAATTTACTCTAGGCTGAATGACCGACCAAATTTAATGAAACGATTGAAATACAATATATTATATCAAACTTTAAACGTTGGAGATGCTCTAACATGTAATTTAAATTCCCCAAATAGATATATATTTGCTACATGTACATAAATAGAGAGAGAGAAAGAAAGAGAGAGAGAGAGAGAGAGAGAGAGAGAGAGAGAGTACTCGGACGAGTGGGGTTATGAGGCTTATCATCAGAATGAATTTGAAATCCCACTATTTCCCACAATCACCACCACAATCACAAGTTTATAGCTGCACACTGAAAATTTCATGTTTTACTCTCTCTCTCTCTCTCTCTCTCTCTCTCACGACTACTTTCTCTCTCTAAATATGAGAGCCATGTGTGTGTGAGTTATGAGCTCTGTGTGTGTGTGTGAACTACCAACCAACTTCCCACACAACTATTTTAGCCAGGTTAAAATAGCTAAAAAGATAAATAATAATAATAAAAAAAGGTCAATTAAAATAGCCAACTTCCCAAACACAACATTTCGATTTTTATTCGATCTACTAATATGTTGTCTATGAATTTAGAATATGCTTATGTATATTTTCTAAAATGTTCATCTAAAATACAATAAACTTCTTAAGCAAGTCAAGATATCTTGACTTTGCTCATTTTTCTAGTAATAATTCAACAACACTTCTTTGTTGACAAAAGTGGTCATGTGAATGGTTATGAGTTCATTTGTATCAGTTTGCTTTGTGTGTTAGACCTACATGTGCACATGTTTGAGACTGATGTCTAGAGATTAGGCCAGGCAAAAGGCTTAAAGCTTTTGCAGATCAATGTTGAAGGAATGATTTGGATGCTTGAAATTGACTTTCTAGTAAATGTTTCTGTATATTGAGGATGTTTTACAATGTGTTTGAATTGATATTTTTTTGCAACCGAAAGCCTTTTTTCTTTTTCTTTTTTTTGATAAGCCAAAAGCAAAGATTTTATTAATCCAAAGTAGATCAAGAAACTTACAAAAAGTGGGAACAAACACTGCATTATTATAAAAAAACATAGCATCCCAACTATGTTGGCACCCTATGCGTGATTAATAATGAGCAATCCCTCAACAAACCAGAATTGGAGAGGTTTCAATATGGCTACACAAAAAAGAAGCAAAACAAAGGAAACAAAGCAAAAGCTCAAGCCCCAGCACCATGCCTACACTATTACAAATTGAAGATCATATTATAAACTAAAAGCCCTTTCTGAGGTTTAGGGACTTACAAAGATTTAGCATTTCTTTGTTTATTCGAGAGAATAAGGGGAAGGAGGAAAGAGTTTATGAAATGATCAAGGAATTATCCATCCTATGCAAATTGGTTCCAACCTTGAATGCTTGTTAAATATCATAGGTGTGATTCATGAACTTCATTTCATATACAAAGCAATCACAAGTGAACCATAGGAATAGAGAGATCGAATGAAAAACACCACCTAAGTATAGTATAGGAGACAGAATCCTAAAAAATGAAAGCAACACACCACACCACACCACTACCCTGCTAGAAGCAAAATCAAAACAAAACACATAAAACAGGACAAACAAACCCACCCAAAACATAGATGATTGCCCTCTGGTTGAGATGACCAACGAAGACTCAGTTGAATCCTTGCATTTCTCGAAAAACAAGCTTGGTTCTCTTGGCTTTTGGAACTCAGGACTAAAGTCGTAGATGTCCAATAATAGTGGAGCCAAGTTCCCATGGAAAATCTTGTTCACCAACTACCTAGAAATACAAAAATCAAGAAGACAGGATATTATACAACGTCGTACATGTTGATAGCATGCAAGATGGCCAGAGCTTGAGTGTTTCTATTATTCATGGTTGGATTACGCTGACCGCAGAGCCTACTTGTTGATCGAGAGCCAAGATATATGTAATACAACAAGTGAGCTACTACAGAATTCAAGACACATTATTGTATCTCTAACTGTGATGGAAATTATAGAGGATTGATACTTTTAAATTAGGCATATAAAAGTTTGTAAAATGGTAATTAGTATAAAAGAGTAGCAAAATAGACTGGAAACAGGGTGAAATGGAATGGTATAAGAAGACAACTGAAAGCAAGAACATAATGCAATCCAAGAAAAAAAGGGAAAATAAATACTCGAGCTCGAGCAGTTGATGTCAAAGAGTTGTCCTAATGTAATCGTGTAGAATTGATTTTGCAGTGTTGGCCTTTGCTTTGATAGTATCGTAGCAACTTGTTGCATGGTTGGCCGAGACAGTGGAGTGGTGTGTAGACATGCAAATGCTAGTTTCGCAACAACAACTATTTGCTCTGCCACTTGATTCCTCGGAGGTAGGAGGCGTTGGTCCAAGACGTCCTTCAAAAATATCCCTTGCACAGTTGATGTTGATGTTGATGATGAGGACGAGGATGATGATAAAGAGGAGATTAGGTCACCCGGATGCTTCCCCATAATCACTTCCAGTGCTAGCACCCCAAAACTATAAACATCGCACTTCTCATTCACTTCCATTGTATAAGCAAGTTCTGCCCAAAATTAAAAATGCCCAACAACAAAAAATAGTTAAATAAAGAAATGGTGGAAAAGAAAACAAAAATGCTCCTAGCCCATTTCTAGACATTGATTAAATTGCTTGGAATTCTTTGATAAATGATGCGAATAGTTTAGGGTTCCAAAATAAGGAAATTATATAAATGCTTGATGAATGCCAATGCTGAAATTTCAGAATATGAGAACCATGAATATCTTAAAATAGGATAGTTAGTTCATTGAAGCAACTACCTACCTTTCCATACATGATTTTCAAGACATCAATAGGATTGTTAGTCACTAATATTAACTAAAGTCTTTCAAGTGTTATTAGTCTTTCTGATTTGATGACCAACCTAAACAATTTGAGAGAAATAAAGAATTAACGAAAGTTTGCTCACTGCCAAATGTTAACAGTAGAAATATAAGTTTTTGAAGCAAAGAACTATATATAGTGGCTTTTGAAGGACTGTTCACAAGTGCAAGGATGGATGCATGATTTTAATCATAGGGGGCGAACTTATAATCAAGGAGAAAAAAATACTACGTGTGTTGCTTAGTTTGGATAATTTTCCCTAACAAAAATGTGCATTTTGTAGTCACTGTAGACATGGGTAAAGTTAAAAGATGACGATTCAAACTATTGACAAGAGGATAAATTATAGACTTTCTTGCTTTACAAACACTTTGGCACAACTGAAATATTATTAATAATTTTTGAAATTCGGAATGTCTAATTTTTTAACTGGAATTTCAAATGTAAATTAAATTTACATGCAAGCTTGCAAATTTCTTTAATTTTGAAAAATCAATCATTTTTTTTTAGATCAGTTTTTTTTTTAATTCTTGTAATTGAGTATCGCATGTAATTGTAAAATGTCAACTCGAAAATGCTCAATGGTAATGTGATCTCTTTGTTGGCAAGTACGACTTCCATCGAATGTAATTAAGTCAAAGAAGAAGAAGAAAAAGAATAAAGAAAGACAGAATTTAAATACAGAAATAAGAAAAGGAGGAAGAAATGAAAGTATAAGTTGTTTTAAAATAGAGATGGAGAAGAGGAAGAAAAAGTGAAAATGGAAATTGAGCTCTGGGCAGAATTTAAATAACAATAAAGATAGGGAAAAAATTGAGGAAAGAGAAGAACAAGAAGAGAAGAGGAGTACCGAAACAAACAAGAAGAATAAGAGGCAGAGAGAGAAAGGAAACCTAGAGTTAGAAGAGTAACGATTGAAACATAACACTGCAAATCGACTTAAAGAAAATCAATAAAATCTTGGAGGGGTGAGCGTATATAATTTATAAATATTGATAACTAATACCACTATATTTAAGGAGTTATTTCAAAATTTTGGGGTGGCAGTCGCCCTGCCAGCCCCCTCGACCCATCCCTGCACAAGTGGTAGGTCATTAGAGCGGGCCAAAGTCTCAACTATAGCCATAAATACCAAAATAAAGGAAACACATAGAATCCTGCTAAAATAATCATTTTCTTAAATGAACGTTAAACAAAGAGAAAATATTCCATGTCTTGCAAAAAAGAGTTTTTATTTTTTACTTTTTGGTAAACCTTGAGGACATAAGGAGAAATTTATTAATAATCTAAAATCGAGAGGGGTAATGAGCCTTATCTCTCAAGAAATAGAAGAAAAAAAATATTCATGCAAAAAAATAGGTAAATTACACTTTACATCCTTATACTTTACATTTAATCTCACCTTACCTTCTGACCTTTTAATTGTTTTAGTCAACCCTCTAGACTTCGAGTCAAATTGGAATTGGGCCCATTTGTATAACCTTGTTTCAAAAACTAACAAAGAATAGTCATTTGATAGAATTAATTACAATTAGCACCCCTACACTTTTATCAAAATCTCACTTTATTCCTTATCAACTTGTATTTTTACTTACCCAAAAAAAAAACTTGTATTTTTACCAAAATCTCATTTTAAGAAAATGTTATATGCTTAGGCCCAATTGAAACTGGACTTGAAGTCTAGGGGCTGACTGAAATAATTTAAAAGTCAAGGAGCAAAGTAATAAATGGTGTAAAGTATAGGGATACAGTGTAATTTAGTCCAAAAAAGAATCAACACTAACAAACTTGAATATATATATACAAAGTACTGAACCTGTCTAAAGCCACAACAGGCTTAACCAATCTACAGGGCTCTTAAAAAGTAGAGAAATAAGAATTATTATCACAACCCCAATTAGCTAACACATCTGCAACTCTATTTACTTACTTCAGTGCATATTTTTCATCTAAAATGGCTTTTCATCATACATGAGAATTTAATGGTATGCATATTAGGAACAAATGGAATAACAAGCTTAAATCTAACAATTTGTCATCATTAGTAAGTTAAAATGAACAAATACTACATGGGTAATTTAATTGGAAATAAATCATTGCAATAGAAAAATATATACCAGGAGCAGCATAACCAAAGGTCCCAGCAAATGAAGTCCAATTGGATAAGTTGAGATTCATAAATCTAGCTGTGCCAAAATCAGATATGTGAGCCACATACTCGAAATCAAACAAAACATTCTTGCTTGATATGTCTCGATGGATGATTGGTTGAAAACAATCATGGTGCATATAAGACAGAGCATTTGCCACACCTTTAACAGTGTTCACTCTCTTAATCCAATCAAATACTACTATATCATCGTCCATACTCAGCACCTTTCCCAAGCTTCCCCCTTCCAAGAACCCATAAACCAAAAACGAGTGCCTTGGGTGTGAACAATAACCGTACAGCTTTACAATGTTGTGATGCTGAATCTCAGTTAATGCGCGAATCTCACTTGAAAACCCTTTTAGATTAGCCGAGTCATCATCAAGTGTTGCATGAAGTTTCTTCACAGCAACTACTTGACCATTTGGTAGGTCAGCTCTATAAACGGTACCACTTCCTCCCTCTCCAACACAATATTTGGCACTGAAGTTCTTAGTGGCTTCAATGATGTTTTCATAGACCATTTTTCCATCATAGCTCCATATTGCAAAAACATTATCATGGTTTACTCGTGACTGCTCGTTTTTTGTGGTCGTCACTTTCTTGCGAAAAGCCATGAAAATGCCAAGAACCATTAGGAAAAGAAACAAAATTCCAAAAGCAAGAAGTATAGTTAGTAACATAACTTTCTTGCCCTTTTTTTCAACATCCCCATTGTTCAATTTTGTCAAGCAAGCCTTCAGACCAGTAGCATTACCACATAAACCTTTATTACCTTTGAGTGCCTCAAATGGAGCCTCTTGGAAGGCCTTGATGTCAGGAAGAGGACCCTCTAACTGATTGTATGACACATCAATGGAAGTAAGACTTACCATTTTATTGAAAGATGATGGTATAGAACCAAAGAACTCATTGTGGGAGAGATTCAACGTTTCTAAGCTTCGCAATTCTCCAATCTGTTGTGGTATCTTACCAATTAGCAAGTTATTACCAAGATCAAGACTTTGAAGAGTGTTGATCTGGCCTATTTCAATAGGAATGCTTTCCCCAAATCTATTATTGCTCAAATTCAAGTTCCAAAGTTTCTTGCACTCTCCTAGTGCTCTTGGGATTGAGCCACTTAGATTATTTGCTGCCAAGTTAAGAAACCTAAGATTCGACAGTTTGCTGAATTCTAGAGGAATGTTGCCTGATAGTTGGTTATCATTCAGCCTGAGGTCGAACAATGAAACCAACCTTCCTAATTTCAATGAGATCTCTCCAACTAAATGATTCGAAGAAAGGTCAATGACAGATAGTTGAGTTGCCTCTACCAATTCAGGTGGTATCTCACCAGAAATATTATTCCTAGACATTTTGAGACTGGTTATATTGTGGCATTTTCCCCATTTTTTAGATAGCTCACCGTAGAAACTGTTGCAACTCAAATCAATGTAATCCAAGTTTGGGTACATGCCAAAATCTTCTGCTATATTGCCTGACAGTTGGTTTCCTTCAAGCCTGACTCTATGTAGGCTATGACAATTTTTCAAGCTTTTTGGGATGGGACCTGTGAGATTGTTGTCATATGCACCTAGTTCTGTAAGTAATCCACTAAAGCATAGGTTTTTTGGTAAATGACCAATGAGCTTGTTTTGACTTATCACAAACCATTTCAAATGTGTAAGATTGTTCAATCTTGAAGGAATAGAGCCAGTGAGTTGGTTATCAATGAATATCAAATAACCAAGTTGTTTTAAATTTCCTATCTCTGAAGGAATGGAGCCTGATAATGAATTTAGACCTAAGACTAAGTCATTCAACTTTGTCAAGTTTCCAATTGTCGAAGGAATGAGTCCTGAAAGCATATTTCCATGAAGGTATAAACTGGTTAACATGCCTAAGTTTCCTATAGATGCAGGGATTGAACCAGTGAGGTTGTTCTTTTCGAGTTCGAGATCAACGAGAGACCTCAGCATCCCAATTTCTTGAGGGATTGATCCGGAAAGTTGGTTGTTATGAAGGTACAGAAAGGTTAAGTTTCCCAAGTTCCCTATAGATGCAGGGATTGAACCATTGAGATTGTTCGTTGAGAGTGTGAGATCAACGAGAGACCTCAGCATCCCAACTTCTTGAGGGATTGATCCGGAAAGTTGGTTGTCATGAAGGTACAAAGTGGTTAAGTTGCCCAAGTTCCCTATAGATGTAGGGATTGAATCGGTGAGATAGTTCCTATAGAGTATGAGTTTAACGAGAGACCTCAGCATCCCAACTTCTTGAGGGATTGATCCGGAAAGTTGGTTGTCAAAAAGGTATAGCGTGGTTAAGTTGCCCAAGTTCCCTATAGATGTAGGGATTGAACCCGTGAGGTTGTTCATTGAGAGTTCGAGATCAACGAGAGACCTTAGCATCCCAATTTCTGGAGGGATTGATCCAGAAAGTTGGTTGTCATAAAGGTACAGAAGGGTTAAGTTGCCCAAGTTTCCAATTGAAGACGGGATTGAACCCGTGAGATTGTTAGTATACAAGCTGAGCTTATTGAGAGAGCTGAGCAATCCTATTTGTTGAGGGATGGAGCCATCGATTGGGTTTCTATGCAGATACAAGATCCTTAGATTAGTTAGTTGGCCTATTTTGGTTGGAATTGTTCCAGAGAGATTGTTGAGAGACAAGCTAAGGTAGGTGAGTCTCCAAAGGCTACCAATATGGGAGGGGATGGTCCCATAAAATGAGTTGTTAAAAAGTTCGAGGGTGAGGAGATGAGGAAAGGATGAGAAATTAAGATCAGAAAGAGTACCTTTCAAACCATAACTGTGAAGGTCTATATGGGCAACTCTACCAGCCTTGTTGCAACGAATTCCAAGCCAAGTGCAATGGTTGGTTCCAACCCAGGAGGACAAGAGAGTTTGACTCTGGTTGTGAAGGCTAGCTTTCCATGTCAAGAGAGCCGTGGGTTCAGTTGCTTGTTTTCCAGTTAAGGAAGAAGCAAAAGCAACATAATCAAAAAAAGTGGGCAATGCAAGGATGATGAGGCAGAGTAAAAGGGGTGGGAAAGAAAGAAAGTGGTTGGGAAGTGTATTGGGCAAGAATGTCATTGTAGGCTTGTTTGTTATTAATAGAATAGAAAGCTATGAAAGATAGTAATAGGATGGAGGGATGAAGAGCTGCAAGAGCATGGAGAGGTATTTATAGATAATACAACTTGGAAAATTACTTTTTTTTATCGAACCTGGAGAGGTATTTCTTTCGATAGTTTTGGTTTGGATCCTCCACTAGGAAGTATTCAATTTTGGGAAATTGATGACCAATAAGATCATGCCAGATCGATGCATATGAAAGAGATATCTTTGGACTATCACTTCTGTAACAAATTAGACAACATAAGCATCCAATAGTTTCATTTGCGGCTCTCACCATATTATTATAAATTAGGATAAAATACATTTCTATAAATATACTTTTTCGTGTTACTTTGATTTTTAAAATTTTTGATATTATCATTCAAATATTCACTTTGAGTCAAATTGAATTGATTCAATTTTAAACAAATCATCTAAATCAACAAAATGATAATGAAATATATCTATAGTTTCTAAAATATGAATTTCATGTTATTTTGGATTCTAATATTTTATTTTTTGTCACTTTAAATCCTAAACTTTTTTATTTTTATTTTTTAAGTGTAACTTTGAATCCTA
Organism: Camellia granthamiana; assembly: GCA_036172215.1. Taxonomy (NCBI): domain Eukaryota; kingdom Viridiplantae; phylum Streptophyta; class Magnoliopsida; order Ericales; family Theaceae; genus Camellia; species Camellia granthamiana. The sequence continues at coordinate 213,023 of JAXFYN010000215.1, forward strand.
AACACTAATGAAAAAAAAAAAAAAAAAAAAAGAGAAGTAAAACATAACTTTATCATTTATCATAATCATTCTGTTAATAATTTAAACAACACCATGATACATAATTTTCAAATCACAACTTTTAATAATAACTTGACTTTTGGCGATTCCTGTTATTTTGTTTTTTTTAATAAGAATAATATTTGGATATAATTTTGAAAATAATTATAAATTAATAATAAATTTTATTAATATTAATAATTAAAATTATAAATTTTTTCATGCATATATAATAATTTTATCAACTTACATCTTTTTAGTAATTTACTTTTATTATTATTATTACAAAAATGTTATGAACCATGACATATCTATCCAAATTTTTTTGAATAGAGGGATACATGGTGAAGATTGAATTTTTGCAATGTGAGATCTGTACATAAAATGAATAGAAACCATTAATATAAATTTTGAATAATTTTCGAGTTTTATAATTGAATCCATAATGTTTACTTTTATTATTATAGGTTGACTTGACTTGACTTTGGGTGGCTACGCCTATCATCTTGTTCTGTTCTCGGTGGACCATAAATCACAGATGCAAAGTTCGTGGATTTTAATATTTAAAGCAAATTATAAATATATTGAGATGGCACACGCATCTCTGGTTTGAAATCGGATTGGAATGTATTGTTAGATTTTGTAAGTTTATTATGGAGTCTAAATCGATAATTTGAACCGTTCAATGTATAAATATCGCCGAGTATTTTATTTCTGCAAAAAATTATGTTGATAAGATATCAATAACTATTTGATCAAATCATATTCATATTAACAGTAACTATAATTTTAAAAATAAATTATTAACACAAATGTGATCTGATCAAGTGATTATTGATATTTGATTAACGTGATTTTTTATAAAGATAAAGTACTCGACGAGCCCTACGTATCGAACAGTTCGAATCATTGATGTAGGCTCTGTAATGGGCCCACAGAAGTCCAACAACACGCTCCAATCCCAATTGGAGAGAAGTTGTTCCTCATTGAGATTTGTTTAAAATATTAATTTTAATTGCAAAAAGAAAAATGCTTGGAAGCTCTAATTGAGTACCCTAATCCACCTCTAATAATGTGAAATGGACCCCACTTCTCACTCTTCATCCTTCCTCTCTCTATCTCTTTCTATTCTCTCTCTCTCCCACGTCATTAAAAGTCAAAATAGCTATCATATATTAAGGGATGTAGCACTACTCTTTTGAAAATTATATTGTCTTTAAAATTTTAAATGCATAGTAAATGACTCATTTTGTTAATAAATCATTAAGTCATAAACAATTTTTAATAATGTTAGAAATATATTTTAATTAATATTTTTAGTAATTTTATTGTTATATAGGAGGGTAGTTAAAAATTTCTCTTTTTATATTAATTTTGTTAAATGACAAATTCTGACTAGAAATATTTGTAATTTTCAAAATCATAAAGGGCAATATATCAGGAATCGCCAAAAGTCAAAAGTCAAGTCAAGTTATTAAAAAAAATCAAATGTCCTGTTAATAAAAATAAAAATAAAAATAAAAACATGAAATTCAAGTAAAAAAAAAAATAACTATAGTCAATTCTATAGTTAAAAAAAATAACTATAGTGAAAAAAAACATGGTTTATCAAAAGTCAAGTCAACAAAAAAAAATATCAAAAAAGAAAATTCCAAACACCTACTTAGGCTTTGTTTGACATGTTTGAAAAAAGTCAAAAAGTCACTATCCTATTTAAATTACATCATCTTATTTAAATCACATCACCTCTCTAACACATCACTTCAAACTTAACCCAAATCCAACCCATATTTCATAAAAAGTCAAAAAGTGCACTTATTTAGATCATCCTAAACAATGTGCACCAAACACCCCCCATTATATAATATCAAGGGGCTGTTTGGGATGTTCTAAATAAGTGCACTTTTTGTCTTTTTGGATTAAAAAGTTGAGGAAAAAAATATGGATGTTTGGGTTAACTTTTTAATTTTTTATGAAAAAATGTGTAATAAAAAATTGTATAAATAAGTGTATAGGAGAAGTAAGTGTAATAGGCTGTACGGCACCTTTTTCTCGGCAAAGTGTAGGAGATGAAGACATGATTGCCTCCTTCGCGGACAATCATTTGGACTGCGTTGTTCGGCCCGTAAGGCCCACCACGAGTCCCATTTTGATAATCTGAACCATTCAATATGTAGAACTTGTCGAGTACTATATGAATGTAAAAAATCACATTGATCGGATATCGAAATCACATTGATAGGATTAGTTTTTGTTCACCAGTTAACTATAACACCATCTATTTTTTTATACAAAACTGATTTGATCATATAGTTAGCGATATCCGATCAACTTGATTTTTTACAGGCATATATTACTCAATGAGTTCTACATATTAAGCGGTTCATATTGTCAAAATGTGATCCGTGGTGGTCCTCACGGGCCGAACAACACAGTTTAAATGGTTACCCGCGAATGAGGCAATCATTTTTAGACCAGTACAGCAGACCAATCACGCGGACAACCTTAAGTTGTATTTTTTTATGTGTAAATTTTTTTTTTTTTGTGAATAGTGATAACTTTTTAGCTTTTTAAATAACTTTTTTATTTTTTGTCTTTTTCAAGACATGCCACACCAGGCCTTAAAATAATCGTCACAAAAAAAATGTCACTAATTTTCAACTTCCAGTGACAGTTTAAAAAATATCATAGAAAAATATCACTAATTATAAGTTTTAACGGCAATTTATAAAACTATGACAAAAAAAAGTCACTAATTATTAATTTTTAGCAATATATATAAAAAATCGTCATGAAAAATATTTTTAGCGACGATTTTACTAAGACTTATTTTTAATAAGACTTAATAAAAATTAAATTTAACTAGTAAGAACTATTGATAATTTACCCAGAAAGTTCTTTTATTCCTTCAAGTCAAAAAGTGATTTACAATATTGTCATGGCATGCGCCAGCAAGCCGAGTGAAGAAAAGTGAGTTGAACGAAAGAACCAAAAGTTCTTTAACTCATCAAAAATAATTTGTGGCGTGTTGGAAGGGTGGATATTTTCCTATAAAATATAAATGAAGTAATTTAAGTGATAATATAACTTTTATGGGATCTCCACCACCATCTGATATATATATATATATAGATGGAGTAACATGAGCGAAAATGTAATTTTATGGTGGGTTCCATCATTTGATATATATGATCAGAATTATTTATGAGGTCTGTTCTATGTCTAGTATTGTTGTTTGTAACGGTCATAGTAGACACTTACAAATACGACAAAATTAAAGAAGAAGAAGAAGAAGAAGAAGAAAAAAGATACAAATACAATTAGGATACGTTTGTAAAAAAAAATTATTTTTTAATATTGTATTAAATATATAAGCTCAAAGAATAATAATAAATCATTCTAAAGAAATTCGCTATTAATTTAAGAGCCAATAACAAGTTTACCATTTTTTAGCAAGGCCTATAAAAATTACATTAAAATATAAAGTTGAAACTAAGGAGCCTTACGTATAGATCCTACTAAGTGGATTTATTATCCAATAGATCTTATGATAATTGATGACATTTTTCATCATACACTATTAAAAAACGTAACTAATTTTTAATTTTCAGAGACAGTTTAAAATTGTCACAAAAAAATGCCACTAATTATAAGTTTTAGAGACAATTTAAAAAAATCGTCACAAAAAAGTTACTAATTTTCAACTTTTAGCAACAGTTTGAAAAATTCGTCATACAAAAATATCACTAATTGTAAGTTTTAGTGATAATTTATAAAATTCGTGACCAAAACAAAAGTCACTAATTGTTAATTTTTAGCGACATATGTTAAAAAATCGTCACAAAAAATTATTTTTAGTGACGATTATATTAGAATTTATTTTCAATAGAATTTGATAGGAATTAAGTCCAACTATTAGAATCTATTAATAATTTACCCTTGAAACTATTTATATTGTTATTATGCTTGTCGTTTTCACACTTGAGTGAGATACAAAAATATTAGACTTAAATTTACTTTCTTATTTGTTAGTTGTATATTATTATAGATGTATCTTATCCTATTGTATCTATCTCTATCTCCTTCTATGCTTATCTCTATCTTTTCTGTACCTATCTAGGTTTCCTTTCTGCCTATATATACAGACTTCTCCTATTGTATTATTCATTCAATTCAATATAGAGTTTCTCTTTTCTCTTCTTTTTCTATTTTCATAACATGGTATCAGAGCCTAGGTTCTCTTCTAGCCTCATTTTTTTTTCTGGTTCTGTCCCCAATTGGTTTCTGTTGGCTTCTGCGTATCTAGTTCTTCTCTGTTTCAACGATTGGACTACACCAAACTCTTCGTCTCTTCAAGAGGAAGCAAACGCCACTAGAATCACCCCCATCGGACATCACACGCGCCTTCACGCGCTACCCAAAGATCGGCGCATCGGATTGCTTCGGTTCTACTCTCGACACGCTCCCACACGCGTCGTCTCAGCTGGCTTCCCTCGGCTTCTGCTCTTCGGCTTCCACATCAGCCTCAGCTCGCCATCGGCTTTCGCCTCAGCCTCGGCTCGCCCATCGACTTCTGCATCAGCCGTTCTGTCCACGGCTTTCGCCTCAGCCGATTTCCCCTCAGTTTCCGCTCGGTTTCTCTCAGCCGCGTGCCTTGTTTGGTTTAGCCGCTGACGTCAGCCTTATTCAGCCACTGACGTCAGCCTCTCTCAGCCCCTGGCTGGCTGCTGACATCATCATAGCACAGTGCTAACGTCAGCCCTACTTGTTCCTAAGGTTTTTTGGGCTTCTAAATCTGTTGGTGACCTCCGTTTTGGCAATTATGGATCGTATTGACAATATCCAATCTGTTCCTATTATACTTGATGGGTCTAATTATGTTAGTTGGGCCCAAGCTCTCTCTAGCTTCATTAAAGGGAAACGCCTTTGGTGGATTATTACTGGTACTCTTTCCAAACCCAACCAAAAGGAGGATGAGACGGACTCTGCATTCGATGACCGTCTTGACGAATGGAAAAATAAGAATTATCAAATTATCACATGGTTCCGGGCTACCTCAGTTTCTTCCATCAACCTTCAATTTGGACGTTTTCAGGACGATGACTCCCTTGCCTCTCCTGCCAAAGCAATTTGGGATTTTTTGAAGGAACGTTATCAGACCACTGGCCATGCTCATCAATATCAACTGTTGCAGACTCTTCATCATATGCGCCAAGCACTCGGTCAGTCTCTCAATGACTTCATATCCCACATGTCATCCATTTGGGACCAGCTCGCTCTTTCTGAACCTCCATGGGCTCATTCTGATGATGCACAGCTATTTATTACTTATCAGAATCATCATCGACTATTACAGTTTCTTATGGCTTTTCATAGCACTTTTGAGCCCGTGTGTGCTTCTTTGCTTCATTGTTTGCCCTTACGCACTTTAGAGCAAGCCATTCCTGAGCTCTTATCAGAGGAGACTCGTTTTTAGATAAAGTAGTGGAGGGAGCTCGAGGACAATTGCTTTGGAGATGGCCCGGAGCAGTCTTATGACAAGTCAAGCATAGTAGATGCAGCAGCAACAGGAGATGATTTGTGCGGACTGTGAAGATGAATAAGCTCGAACAGACGTCCATGCTTACGGCCTATCCCAAGGATCTATCTCGTCTGAGGGTGTCACGACCCAAACCCGCCCCTATGGGTTTAGCACCGTAACCGGCCAGTAATCCGTGATTACCGAAGGCCTGCTTAATAGTAATACAGTAATACAGAGTACAGGGGCTGGCGGAAGCCAATACAGTAATTAAACAATGTCCAATGAGCTGTGACAGTCTGTATGCAAAAAGACTTTTCATACATATATACAATCGGTGCAAAACAGTATGTACAACATTTACAATCATTCAGGACAGGAACTTAATCCCTATTAAAACAGTACAGTAACAGTCTATACAGTCTATACAAAACAGAACAGAAAAGGGGAAACTAAAACACCCCATAGCCTTAGCTTGGCAGGCTCGGAACTTCGCAGTGAGGCACATAGGTTGGCTTGACAAAACTGGAGTTACCCCGACGCTTCTAGCAACGGTCCGGTGCCTGTACGCCTACATATATATATGAGCAGTGAGCTAAAGCCCGGTGAATAATATAATGCGTAAAGAGGTTGAGAATGAATGTCCTTATAGTAATGAAAACAGTTCATTAAATTGGTATTTCAGTCAGTCAGTCATAACGGTCATATGTGGTACATCCATTAGCATAGCAGTACAGTCAACAGTAGGTCTTAAAAGACCGAACAGTCAATGATGGCCATCACAACAGTAAACAGAAGTTCCAAGGTAGGAACTGATAGAAATCTCTATAACAGTAGCAGTAACAGTAACAGTAGTTGCTATGGATGCCACAATACAGTTCAAAATAGAGGACATACATTCATTCAGTTAACAGCATCAATTCAGAAACAGTACAGTACAATTCAGTTAACATTCAGAAAATATTCATATTCGAACGTATCTTTACACAGTTGTTACTCACAGAGTTCTGGGCTACAGTTAAGCTAGAGCGCGTCCTCAGATGCCAACCCTACACAATTTACAGGATGAACACACACTAAGTTCACATTCGGGAATCAAAGACTTAGTCCCTACTTAGACTCGGCGTGGTTCTACATTAATATCCTCATTAAGATGCCTTAAACTAGGCCTAAGAATGCCTAGGATGAAATGAGGATGCAAAGATGCACTTTAAAAGCATTTTTCAGAAAACAGGGGATCCGCTCGAGCTCAGGTTACCCCGCTCGAGCGGACAGGCAAACGAAATACTCCGCTCGAGCGCGCATTACTCCGCTCGAGCGGACTGTAAAACATGCCAAAAGTACTGGATGTGTGAAAATCACACTCGATTGGGCGCTCGACACCCGCTCGAGCGTGTGACACAAGCTCCCGCTCGAGCATCCATTCTTCCGCTCGAGCGGATTGTAAAACAATACAAAGTACTGGGAGCACGAATTTCACGCTCGAGCGCCAGTAACCCCGCTCGAGCGTGAGTTCAAAATCTGGAATTTTCAGATTTGAACCTCAAGCTCAAATTCAACTTCAAATGTATCAAATTCGATTCCTTTGGGCCCATTTCCTGGAAAACACTTGTAAATACATAGTATGACATGATTCAAAGCTCAATTTGTAAAATCAAGGCCCAAAGGAAGATCAATTAAATCCAAATTCAAACCAATTTTCATGAACATAACTCAAACATGACATGCATGAGTTTGAACCGATTCAAAGCTTCAATTACTTGCTCAAATGAGCCTAAACTTCCAAAAACAAGATGAAAACATGGACTATAACAATAATATGAACATGCATGTACCAAATCCCATGTAATCAACCTGAAAATGCAACAATGTAGACATGCATGCATGGATTAAGCTTCAAATCAACATTATAAGGATCAATCTAGGCTTAGATCACTAAGGACACAAGAACCATGCATGAATCAATTCAAAAACAAGTTATAAGAAGGTGGATGTTCTACCATAAGTCTTGTATTCAAGTGTAGAAACTCAATTTGCACAAACCCTCTACAATTTCTTCAAGTTTCCAAGCAAAATTCAAGATGAACAACTCAATTCTCTCACTCTCTCTCTCTTGGTCGGTTGAGGGCTCAAGAAGTAGTTGATGAAAGGAGGTTAATTTGAGGCTCAAAATGGTGTAGAGATAGGCCACTAAGTGGTAGTTGTGTAATTAAGTCCAACTTATATAATTAATCATTATTTAATCTAATTTAATCATACCAAATCAACTTTCAATAAATTTTACCACAAAATCACATAAATTCTAATGATCATAAAACATCAATCGATTTCATATTCGGCCGCCGATAAGGCCTTCAATTCGCAATTTAAAACATAAAATATGGACAGATAAGTTTAACAGTCAACAAATAGATATGCATTTAAACTAGCGCATTCAATCAGTCAGTTCAGTATTTCAATCAATTCAATTACTAATCATGTTCAATCTCAGTTTAGCAGTAATCAGTAGCGTTATCAGTGATCAATGGTGAGGGTTATTACAGAGGGTCCTGCACCAAACAACCATTAGCAAAAAAGGTAATAGTTGGACCAAGTTCACATAACTAACCAACAGAGATAAGGTTCATTTTAAGAGAAGGAATATGGTAAGCATCAGAAAGAGACACGGTGGAAGTAGAGATCTGGCCAATATGACTAACAGGCATATGAGAACCATCAGCAGTGTGTATAGTGGGAGCAGAAGAGGATGATGACAAAGAAGAAAATAGAGTGGAGTCAGAAGTCATGTGATTACAGCATGCGGAATCAAAATACCATGAAGAGTTACCTGAGGTTACTGAAAGAGCAGTAGAAGGAGGAGTACCTGATTTGTTGAGCACCTGGTGGATAATGGACTCAACATCATCCATAGAGAAAGAAGGAGCAGAAGAACCCTCAGAGGCAATAGCAGCAGAGCGAGAACTGTGGTTAAATTTGGACTGAGACCCAGAACGAGAAGCCCCTTTCTTAGATAAAGTAGTGGAGGGAGCTCGAGGACAATTGCTTTGGAGATGGCCTGGAGCAGTCTTATGACAAGTCAAGCATTCGCGAACCATGTAGTGAACAAGAGAATGATTGGCTGGCAGGCCTCGGTTGCGACAATAACTGCATATGAGTGGCTATGTCTCCTTTTCATCTTTGGCATTGTCACTTAGGACATGTCTCTTTTAGTCGTTTAAAAATTTTAGTTTCTAGTGGTCAGTTAGGTCGTGTCTGTCTTGACGATGTCGATTGTTTATCTTGTCAAATTGCTAAACAACCTGCATTACCTTTTAATAAAAGTAATTCTATTTCTACTGCTCCTTTTGATCTTATGCATTCAAATATTTGGGGACCTTCCCCCACACCTACCATGGGGGGGTCTAGATATTTTGTGATTTTTGTTGATGATTTTTCTCGCTATACTTGGCTTTTTCTTCTCAAAAATCGCTCTGAACTTAAACAGATTTACTATGATTTCTCTACTATGGTCTATACTCAATTTTCTTGTACTATTAAGCTTTTTCGTTCTGATAATGCTAAGGAGCACTTGGATTCCAATTTTCTTTCTTTTCTTTAGGCTCATGGTACTCTTTCTCATCGATCTTATGCAGGCACTTCCCAACAAAGTGGACGAGCTGAACGAAAGCACCGTCATATTCTAGACACTACTCGGGCTCTTGTCCTTTCTTCTTCTTGTCTTGAAAAATTTTGGGGGGAAGCTGCCCTCACTGCCATCCATACCATCAATCGAGTCCCTACCCCTGTCATAGCTAACACAACTCCTTACGAGCGTTTGTATGGTTCTTCTCCTGATTATACCACTCTTAAAGTTTTTGGTTCTGCTTGTTTTGTTCTACTTCAGCCTCATGAACACACTAAACTAGAACCTCGTTCTCGTTTTTGTTGTTTTCTGGGGTATGGTATCGAACATAAAGGGTATTGTTGTTGGGATCCTATCTCCAAGCGTCTTCGTATTTCTCGTCATATGGTCTTCTGGGAATACAAAATGTTCTCCACTTTTTTCAAGTTTCACCTACCACAGTCCACCCACTTACCGGTCTTCACTGATATTTCTATAGATTTGTTTTCTGATGACTTTGATGTAGATTCTGGCCCCATGCTTCCACAGTCGCCTATGCCTATCGTCCATCCTGAGGATCCTGTGTCAGCTGATGGCCCTACGCCTTCTCCGGCTCTGGTGGAGGGTCCTCTGAAACCTATTTCCATTGAGGTTCTCCCTTCACCTGAGCGTCATTCTACCCGGGTAAGGCAACCTTCTGATCTTCTCCGTGATTATATTGTTGGTTCCACTGCTTTTTGCTGTTATGAACCTACTTCTTATCAAGAAGCTTCTTCTAACCCTCTTTGGCACCAAGTTATGACTGATGAACTGCAAGCTTTCGATCAAACTCATACCTGGGATGTGGTTAATCTTCGTCCTGGCAAGCGTACTGTTAGTTGCAAATGGGTTTACAAAATCAAAACTCATTCTGATGGTTCCATTGAGCGTTACAAAGCTCACCTTGTCGCCCGGGGATTTAGTCAAGAATATGGGATTGACTATGAGGAAACATTTGCTCCTGTTGCCCGTCTTACTTCAGTTCACAGCTTACTTGCCATTGCTGCTGCTCGCCACTAGCACCTTTCTTAGATGGATGTCAAGAATGCATTTCTCAATGGTGATCTTACTAAGGAAGTTTATATTCAACCTTCTCCTGGTTCTTCTGTTCCCTCAAACAAGGTTTGCAAACTCCGCCGTGCTTTACATGGTTTGAAACAAGCTCCACATGCCTGGTTTGCCAAGTTCAGCTCTACCATTCGTGACTTTGATTTTTCTTCCGGTGCCCATGATTCTGCCTTGTTTATTCGTAAGACGGAGCACGGTACTATTCTCCTTCTCCTCTATGTGGATGATATGATTATCACTGGAGACGACACAATGGGTATTTCTAGTCTCAAACAGTTTCTCCATCGCCAGTTTGAGATGAAAGATTTGGGTGCACTTAGCTATTTCTTTGGCTTGGAAATTTCTCAAGATTCCTCTGGTTATTTTCTTCCTCAGGCCAAGTATACTTCTAATCTTTTGGCTCGTACTAGCCTTTCCGATTGCAAGACTGTCACTACTCCAATTGATCCTCAGACTCGTCTTACACCTCTTAACGGCCCCTTATTGTCAAATGCAACTTTATATCGTCAGTTAGTTGGTAGTCTTGTCTATCTCACAGTTACTCGTCCAGATATTGCTTATGCTATTCACATTGTCAGTCAATTTATGACTGCTCCTCGCTCTCCACACTATACTGCTCTGATTCGCATTTTGCGTCATCTCAAAGGAACTTTGTTTCATGGTCTTCACTATTCCCCTCACTCTTCTTTACAGCTGCATGCCTTTTCTGATGCTGATTGGGCAGGGGATCTTACCGATCGTCGTTCCACTATTGGGTTCTGCTTCTTCTTGGGCACCTATCTCATTTCCTGGCATAGCAAGAAGCAAACCCTTGTTGCTCATTCTAGTACCAAGGTTGAGTATCGTGCTCTTGCAGACACTACTCAGGAGCTTGTGTGGCTTCGTTGGCTTCTTTCTGACATGGGTGTTTCTCATTCAGCTGCCACTAATCTTTATTGTGACAATCAAAGTGCTATTCAGATTGTCCATAACGATGTCTTTCATGATCGCACCAAGCATATTGAGATCGATTGCCACTTCATACGACAACATGCTACTAGTGGCCATCTTCGTCTTCTCTTTGTTACCTCTACTGATCAAATTGTCGACCTCTTCACCAAAGCTCATCTTCCAGGCCGCTTTTTTTATCTCCTCTCCAAGCTCAAATTGACATCTGACTTACCACCTTGAGCTTGAGAGAGAGAGGGGGGGGGGGGGGAGGGGGGTTAGCTGTATATTATTATAGATGTATCTTATCCTATTATTATAGATGTATCTTATCCTATTCAATATAGAGTTTCTCTTTTCTCTTTTCTCTTCTTTCTCTATTTTCATAACATTATTAAATTGTTGAAATCCAATTTTAATATATTATATTATTAAATTACTCTTACTTTTTATGAAGTATGGACATCAATATGAGACACATTTACACATTAAGGATAAATCAATTTAATAAATTCTAAGAAAATAGGATATTACTTTAATCTCATTATTTTCTTCTTCTAACAATTATCACAGAAATGATATGCAAGAATAATTACAATCTTAATTTCATAATAATTTAGATATGATACATACATTTATTTTCATAATAATTTAGATATGTATGTAATGAGTTTCAATGAACAAAAATGGAAGCAAGTATTAATACAGTAAAACTAGTCATCACATCCACAAGTATAAACTGAAACACAAGTACTTGCTCAAAAGCAAATCATCAGCCTATCCTATCTCAATAGCAATGAATATGTAATACGAATGTAATGTATCGTGCATGCAATGTTTTTCAACGCAACTCAAGGGCTCCTCAGGCCAGACTCCACCTGCAATATCATCAGATAACTCATGCCAATTGATGCAACATAAAAATGTGCATCTTCTATATTCGCTTCGATCAATAGCCAATTCAGTCCACATGGATAGATTAATGAAGAATCAATAATAAAAAATAATGCTTAATCACGTAATTAAATATAAGATGGCACACTCACAAAGATCAAAAACGAGGATTGATCTCAAAGTCACTCTCTACCGTAGACAGTGTGTTATCACTGATTAGTATCTAAATGTTTCACATTTAATCTCTTAATATATATTTTATTAGTTTATTTATTTATATTATTTTATAATTTTGTATAATTTTATGTGTTTTTTCATATTTTAAGTATTTGTATATAAATCAATATAAATAATATATTTTAAATATTTTATATATTATATTATATATTATGAATCAAAAAACCAAAAAAAACAAAAACAAAATGAAGATGGGAGATGTCGAGGCTACCGACAATCTATATTATATATATATATTAATTTTATAACTGTATTATTATAATAATTATATACTAAATATAATAAATAAAAAATAGAAAGAAAGAAAGGAAAGAGATGGTAGTGGTAGTTGCACCTACCAGACCACTAAATAATATATATATATTATATATAAATTAATTAATTATTATACTATTTTATTGTTTTATTTTTGCAGGTGATGGACTTGGCCATTAACAGTCACGAAGAGAAGAAAGGAGAAGAGAGAGGAGAGCGAGAAGGCGGATGCTTCGGCGAAGGAAGGTAAGGAAAGAAAGAGAGAAGAAAGAAAGAGAATTTTTAATTTGTATACATTAGGGATTGTTTAGGTGTCTTAAATAAGCGTACTTTTTGTCTTTTTGAACTAAAAAGTTGAGAAAAAAAAATATGGATATTTGGGTTAACTTTTTATCTTTTTACCAAAAAATGTGTAATAAAAAATTATATAAATAAAGTGTATAGTGGAAGAAAGTTGAGTGGTTGTACGGCTGTCCTGCTGCCCCAGCATGTCTTACCCAAAAAATAATTGCCTCATTCGGGGCAAAGTGTTTGGACAGTGATGGTCGGTCCGTAGGGGCTACCATAGGTCCCATTTTAATAATCTGAACCGTTCAATATGTACAACTCGTCGAGTATTAGATGCCTGTAAAAAATCACGTTGATCGGATATCAATAGCTATATAATCAGATTAGGTTTTTTCAACAGTTAACTATCACACCATCCGTTTTGTTTATACAAAACTGATTTGATCATATAGTTAACAGTACATCTAAGGCAATTCAAAATCGGAGATTGGGTACTGCGCAAAGTGATAGGAAATACCTTGGTACCTAGAGATGGCAAGTTAGGGCCCAATTGGGAAGGACCTTACAAAGTGGTTAGGTTAGTCAGAAAAGGGGCATACCAATTGGAAGACAAGGACGGCAAAGCCATTCCCAGGCCATGGAACGCTGCCAATCTCAAACTATTTTATTTTTAGCCTTTCAGTACTTGTAATTTTTCTTCTTTTTTTTTCACAATAAAACAAGTCGTTTTCTTTTCAGCATAATTATTTTATTCTGTAAAAGTTGTTTTAGTAAGCTAGGGGCAACAAAAATAGAGTTGGCCGGAATAACCAACTTTGTCCTCTCCTAAGCCCAAGATAAGGATCCAGGCTGCAGGAAGTTTGGCAGAAAAAACCAAACACTTTACTCTAGGTGGGCAGGAAAAACCAACTTAGAGGTTGGCTGGAAAAACCAACACCCCTCCTAAGCCCAGGATAAGGATCCAGGCTGCAGGAAGTTTGGCAGGAAAAACCAAACACTTAACTCTAGGTTGGCAGGAAAAACCAACTTAGAGGTTGGCTGGAAAAACCAACACCCCTCCTAAGCCCAGGATAAGGATCCAGGCTGCAGGAAGTTTGGCAGGAAAAACCAAACACTTAACTCTAGGTTGGCAGGAAAAACCAAACTTAGAGGTTGGCTGGAAAAACCAACACCCCTCCTAAGCCCAGGATAAGGATCCAGGCTTCAGGACGTTTGACCGGAATAACCAAACACTCAACTGTAGGTTGGCAGGAAAAACCAACTTAGAGGTTAGCTGGAAAAACCAACACTTGGTGCTCTTCAGCCGAGATAAGGATCAAGGCTGAAGAGTGGTTGACTGGAGAAACCAACAGTTATTATACTTCAGCCGAGATAAGGATCTAGGCTGAAGAGGTTGGCTAGAAAAACCAACACTTATTGTTCTTCAGCCGAGATAAGGATCTAGGCTGAAGAGGTTGGCAGGTATGACCAGATAGATTGCAAAGTTAAGACCGAGATAAGTATCTCGGCCAGAGAATGTTCAGGTTTCAGTAAGAAAACAAGTACAAGCATGGAAATAAACCGAGATAACAGTTGGAACAAAAGAGATTTCATTGATCATGCAAAGTCAAAGTACAAGGAGATGGGGTCGTAGCCCGATTACAATTCTTGTCCAAAAACAGAAAGAAGAAAAATACAAAATCAGGCAAATAGGTCATCAAGATCAGCATCCAGTTCAACTCGGAGCCCAGTTTCAATCGGGAGCTCGGTCTCGGTAGTGAGCACGGTCTCAGTTGGGAGCACGGTTTCAGTTGGTAGCTCGTTAGTCAAATCTTCCACCGTTGGCTCCACCCGAGTTGACTGATTGGCAGGATCATTGACAACCAAGGTATCGTTGGGCACGATTTCTTCATCATCTGAAGCTTTGAGAAATTGTTGTTGAGTGGTAGCAGCATACTCCGCCAGTGAGCTCGGTATGAAGTATTGAGGAGGATTGAAGACCTTGGTCTCAGGCCCATAACCGAGCTGCACCACAGCACCCCTCCACCCGCATTTGAAAAACAGGTCCTTCGCAGCTTCACACTGCTTGATATACAGGGCTTCGCCCTCTTTAAAACCGCGGTCTTCCGCGTCCTCCAGCTTCTTCTCAAGCTTTGTTATTTCGGCACTCTTTTTGCCTTCAAGCTTGGGCAACTCGCGCAAGTATTTGTCTTTCATCATGGCGAGGGCCTTCTGTTTATCAACATTAGGCGAGGTAACTAGCCCAGCGAGACGCGCTACCTCGGTCTCTAGCTCGGCCACCTTCTGCTGGGACACTTTCAGCTCGGCCGCCTTTTCATTTGCCTCGGCCATGGCTTGCTTGGTAGTTTTTCGAAGTTCCAACACTCGCTTGTGAGCGATGTGGTTTTTCTGTATGGCCTGCAAAAGGATGGTAAGACACTTTTTTCAATATAACCGAGCTGAAAGTTGGAAAAATTTCTTTAGAAAAAATAAAGTAAAAGGGCAACTTACCAGCACCATTGATTTTGTGGACGAGCGAAGGGCCTTCAGCTCAGTCAGGTGGTCGTGGTGCCTTATGTCGGCTGGAAGGCAAACACCTTTAGCCAGGTTGAATGCCATCAGGTGGTCTTTTTCTACGACCACTAAGTCAGAATCCGTGATAACACGGTTCTGAAAAGTGATTTTTGGAGCCCACTTGGAGGAGGTAGCTTGGTCAGAGCGCTCCGGTTGTGGGCTCGGTGGAGGGCTTGGCGGAATTATTTGTGGAACCATAGTTTCGTCTTCATCAACGAGACATGGCTCAGTCGTGGAAGTCCGAGCACGCTTGCTTGGCCGCGATGACAAAGGCTGGTGGGTTGGCAGAGCTACCACAATTTCTTGAGTTTGACCGGCTGGTGGTACCTCGGTCGGATTTGTTTCGATCAGAAGGGCTCGTACGGCTCTCTTCTTGGCCATCTCTTGTTCGGCGGTTAGTGGAATGAGATTGATTTGGGGCAAGGATGGGTCTGGTTCAGGAGAGGCTTCTAACAAGAAGTCAGTTACCTTGGACTTTCGCCTGCTGCTGTATCTATACGTCGGTTCAAAATTCAATAGCTCGGCCCAGCCTCTGATAGGATATCGTAGCGCGGCACGAAGAGTGGCTAAGTTGGGATAACTGTACCGTGACTTGAGAAAGTTCAAATCTGCATAAAAGAAGAAAGACGGGTTAGTCCGGTTCAGAATATTAAGACCGGGGTAAAAAAAAAAGCGTAGAATTCAACCGAGGTAACCCTACCGGCTACACCCTTGTTCCAATTTATTCTATGGCCAGGGATCTGGGCTTGGTAGTCTTCAAAATTCCCAGATACCTAGAAAAAATCATCATCGTTCACGTCTTTATCCGGAGTATCCTTTACTATTTTTTCACGCCGGTGCCTTATTCGTAAGTAGTAAACCTAGCCATTTTCGGCCGATCCTATGGAGTATTGATGAAAGAGCTCGGCTAGGCCGAGGTTAAGGCCAGCCCGGTGGTTTAGCACGGCAATGCTGTTTATTATCCGGTAGGAATTGGTAGAAAGTTGGGTAGGGCAAAGTTTGGTTTGCCTAAGGAATTCATAGAGGAGGGGCTGTACAAGGAAATGTAGACCGCACTCTATGATTAAAATAACATTAAAAGCGACAAAGCCTTGCTTTTCCCAAGGAACGGTTTCTGGTTCGGCCAGGGAGAGGTGGACATCATCTGGAATTTGGTAGTCCTTACGAAATTCGGCTATGGCCCCTGGTGAGTTTACTAAAAATCTATACTTCCCCATTTGTGGTTTAAGTTATATATAGATTAAACTGGGTGTAAGCTCGGTCGAAGAATGGTGCTGAGTAGCTCGGTTGAGCGCTCAAAAGGAGTACCTAGGCAACCAAAGTCTGCAAAGTGAAAAACAAAGGTGTTAAGCACAGATCGTTGGACCGTGCTAAAAGAAATAAAGACAAGATAAATGAAGTCCTAGCTCCGCTATGTGAGATGCTACAGGTCTTAGCTCGGTTTCAGCAAGGGGTTTGTTAGCTCGGTTTAAGCAAGGCATTTGTTAGCCCGGTTGAGCCTCTAGGGGCAGCATTCTTAGTTCGGTCTGAACTAAGAAAGCTGGTGTAGCCCCAAGTTGTAGCTCGGTCATGGTTGAGGCTTTCAAGCCTACTGTTGCGCAGACCTAGTACGGTTCGATAGCTCGGCTAGTTGACTAAAAAGGTGGTTTTACTTGTTGAAACTACTGGCATAGAGTGTTAGTTCGGTTGGTTAGTCTGGCTAGTTTGACATCAACTACAAACAACTTTTTAGTCCGGTTACATTGTGATTTTGGATCGAAACCAGTGGTTGTCAGATTATTTCATGAATTCAAGTGGTTCTATTACTAAGTTTTTTCCAGAAAACGCATGGCCAAGCAGAAAATGTGTTTTGTGAAAACACAAACAATATATTGTGGATTGTAAAAAACAAGTGCGAAAACAACAAAAACAAGGCAGATAGCTTACCAGGTCAAGAGGAACTGGAAGATGGAAATGGCACTAGAAGGAAGCACGAGCTTTGCAGTTGCAAGGTTGAGGAACTATAGAGGCTCCGAAACGAGAGAGAGAGAGAGAAGGAGATGAATAGTATGAGAATGATTCAAAAGAGAACGAAAGAGTTTTGATGAAAAGCCCAAAGTTTGGGCAGGACTGTTCAAAAAACACGAGGTACGAAGACGGCGTGATAGCTACCTTTAGCCAATGAGAACATGCCACGTGTCCTTGGAATGAGAAGCGATTCAGTTGCTGTGATTGAAGAGACATTTTGACCGGACATGTAGAGCCCGATGTGAATTTTAGCTCAGGTGGAAAGGCTAAAGAGTATTAGCTCGGTTGTAAGGCTAAAGTTTTTAGCTCAGCTGGTAAAACAGGTAAATCCCTATCATGCTGCACAAATGGAATTAAGGGGCAATTGAGAGGGTAATTTATACCTAAATTGGGCCGAGCTGGGTAAACGGGCCGTTCTTTGGGCCACAGTAAGAAGGGCTGGATGAAAGGGGCTTATAGTTAGACCGGTCCCAGTAAGCCCTGTTGTTATCCCACTCCCAGAGAGCCCTCTTGTTATCCCGGACCGAAGGAGCCTTGAAGATAGTCTGGTCTAAAGAAGCTTTGAAGTTAGTCCGGTCACCATACTCAGAGTTAGCCTGGTCATGGCGTATTATGGTTAGCTTGGTCAGAACCTGGCTATTTGTTAGCTCAGTCTAATCATACCATGGTTTGTACATGAGAAACTGAGGTAAGAGCAATGAAAGGAAGAACCAAACTAACTATAGTTCGGTCTACTCTGCGGCTCAGCATAGCCATGCTTACCTCGGTCCTATTAGAATCCGACCATGGTAAAACCATCTCACTGGGTTTGAGCAGTGAGGGGGGTGTTGAAGGATAAGCATTATCTTTCAGGAATGTGATTCCTAGGAGGACTCTACATGGAGGAGTAAGAGTCCTACTTGGATTGTGTCACGTGGAACCTATAAAAGCTCATAACATCACCTTTGGAGAGGTAACACAACTTTGATTCCCGAATACACAGAGCTTTTTGTCTATTTGTCTATTTTGCTGACTTAGGCACCGGAGAGGTATCCGGCACACACCCGCCGGCTAGCTCACGTTTGTGTTTTCGGGGAGTAAAGCGACATCGTATGGAGGAGCGCAATCTTGATCAATAGGATTATACGAGGACAATATTTCGTGCTCGTACAGGAGATGTCGAGGCTACCGACAATCTATATTATATATATTAATTTTATAACTGTATTATTATAATAATTATATAATAAAATATAATAAATAAAAAATAAAAAGAAAGAAAGGAAAGAGATGGTAGTGGTAGTTGCACCTACCAGACCACTAAATAATATATATATATTATATAAATTAATTAATTATTATACTATTTTATTGTTTTATTTTTGCAGGTGATGGACTTGGCCATTAACAGTCACGAAGAGAAGAAAGGAGAAGAGAGAGGAGAGCGAGAAGGCGGATGCTTCGGCGAAGGAAGGTAAGGAAAGAAAGAGAGAAGAAAGAAAGAAAGGAAAAGTGAGAGAATTTTTAATTTGTATACATTAGGGATTGTTTGGGTGTCTTAAATAAGCGTACTTTTTGTCTTTTTGAACTAAAAAGTTGAGAAAAAAAATATGGATATTTGGGTTAACTTTTTATCTTTTTACCAAAAAATGTGTAATAAAAAATTATATAAATAAAGTGTATAGTGGAAGAAAGTTGAGTAGTTGTACGGCTGTCCTGCTGCCCCAGCATGTCTTACCCAAAAAATAATTGCCTCCTTCGGGGCAAAGTGTTTGGACAGTGATGGTCGGTCCGTAGGGGCTACCATAGGTCCCATTTTAATAATCTGAACCGTTCAATATGTACAACTCGTCGAGCATTATATGCCTGTAAAAAATCACGTTGATCGGATATCGATAGCTATATAATCGGATTAGGTTTTTTCAACAGTTAACTATCACACCATCCGTTTTGTTTATACAAAACTGATTTGATCATATAGTTAACGATATCTGATCAACGTGATTTTTTACAAGCATATATTACTCGACGAATTCTACATATTGAACGGTTCAGATTATCAAAACGAAACCCTTAGTGGGCCCCCAAGGACCCAACATTACCATCAAACTTTGTGACTTTACATATGTGTTTTTTTTTTTTCGCCCAAAAAGTGTATAATGGCCTTCCTGCTTCACAAGTATGGCTGACAGCATCCATCAAACTTTTGTATTATAAAAATATATAAAATATTTTTTTAATATTTTTTATTTGTGAATAGTAATGACTTTTTTGCTTTTTGTGTAACTTTTTGACTTTTTAGATTATTTTGGACTTGTCAAACCAGCCCTAACTATAGATGTCGATAAACACCTGTATACAAGTTATGACATTTGTAATTTTGATTATCACCATTATTTTTTTTGTTTGCCATAACTAAAAAAAACTCATAAACAAACACTACATAAAGTATAATTAACGACTTTTTGGATTATAATCAAACTAATAATTTTGAGAGGTTATAATTAATATCACTTTAAGTCATAACATAATCATAATTATAATCAAGTCATAACAAATACCATAATAAGTCATAACAATAGACTATAAATGTCATAATTGATACATACATTGTGTATTGTAAAATTTCCTTTATTTAAATTAGCATACAATCCCCCTTCTTTAACTTATACGACAACAAATTTAAACATAAGATCTGGATTGTTATTATGGATCTCGTTTCGATAATTAGAATCATTCATTTTGGAGAGTGCGTCATGTGTATCATTCACACAAAAAATTTAATCGATCCAATAATCGTAACACGTTCAATTTATAGCGTTTAATACCCCAAAAAAAAATGATCTTTTTTAAAAAATACACTTGTTGTCAATATTTTTTTGAGATGAATTTGAGAAATTGAATAAATTACAATTATTGAATCGATCTATTTTTTTATGTGAATAATAGGGTTGGACTTTTCTCTAATCCAAAGGAGTGTACTATTTAGGCTTGTGGAGCTCACCATACATCCCATTTTCCAATTATCCAAATCATTTATTTTATGGAGTCTTTCGTGTATATCATTCATACAAAAAAATTAGATTAATTTGATAATCATAATATATTCAATTTATCTCATTGGTTTAAAAAAAATAGACGATAAATATGTTTTTGAAAATACACTTTGGTGACAAACACAATAAATTAAACAAATAATGATTATCGAATCAACCTAGTTTTTTGTGTAGATAATATACATGAAAATTCCTACAAAATAAACAGTTCATATCAGAAAAACGATACATGTAGTGAGTCTTACAAACTCGAACAATATCCTTCAATTCAAGAACTGAGCTAAAGAGAAGCTAGACTTATAAAAAAATAAATTTTTTTTTATAGAAGAAAAATAAAATAATTTTAATTATACAGATGGGATGATAGAATCTATTGTAAAAGTACTGCTCGACTCAAAGTACTTCACCTACGTTCACGGCATGCAGTCATGCAAAGAGGGCAAGAAAATCATAACCAAATGTTTATGCTGCCCCCCAATAGACTTGACTTGACTTGACTTTTACTTTTCAATCCAATAGATTATTCAAAATTAGACAATTATATTACTACACACAACCACACTTATCATTATTATTTTTTAAGAGATTTAATTTATATAAGCTATTATAAATTTACAATAAAATTCAATGAATTACAATTATAGTAATAGAGATTAAATACAATATAAATTCTTACAAAGAAAATCCTAAAATAGAAGAGAAAACCTCATATTTTTACAAAGAAACTCTCAAAATAGGATAGAAAGTCCAAATTAAATTACAATCATAGTAATGAAGATCAAATACAATACAAACTTTTACAAAGAAACTCTCAAAGTAGGAGAGAAAACCCAATTAATACACGAGAAATAAGAGTCACATAGAGGTGTGGAGATTCGAATTACTAACCTCCTAGCGAGGTGTAGGAGTTTTGGAGAATTGAGACCCATACACACTTTTTGAGTATGTACCATACATTTAAGGGAAATTGTAATATACACACCCTTGAAAGGGAATTACCGTATACATTTCTAATTATGTCATTTTCTTTTTTAGTTATGATTAGTTTTCTTATTCACTTACGACATTATTTTAATTATGATTCATGAGTTTTTTAGTTATGGCTCATGTGATGTTTAATTATGACAGTTGTTTTTGTTATAACTCAGAAAGTATGAAATTATACTATTTTATTCTTTAATTATAAAGTGCATATTGTACATACCATTTGAGGAGTTTATACCATAATGTTTTCCTACATTTAATTTTATCTTTTGTGGTATTTTGTTATATCCCATTTGCAATTTTAAGTGATTACAGGACTACTTTTGGTCAAGTGTCACATTAGCCCTTCTGTTACTCCCACTGTTTAACTCTTTAATGACTCTTTAACAAAAGTTAGTAACATGAAAAACATGTGATCACTAAATGACAGCGAAGGAGGGGAAAACTTGTTGGCAGTATCCATAACTACATTGTCACAAATGAAGCCAATATCCACAAGAACACACAAATGGCCATAATTCATTTCATAAAATATATTGTTGGTATCCACAAGTCAAAGTGGCCACATGTTCATGATGCAAACATGCTGGTAGTATCCATAACTACATAGACAAAACATGCCACATTACATGCTAGCATATCCATAACTACATAGACAAAGCATGCCACATTGTCAAAAGTGTTTGATAATCAAAATAAACAACACCCCTACTTTGGGTTCTTCTCCTTAGAGGCAGATGCATTCTGAAGTGAGGACAAGTTCACAACATTCCTCCCTCTCCATGTAAATTAGGCTATTGTTGGTGTTGATGTTGCTCCCCTTGATGCTTCAGATGTTTGTGACGATGCTGCCTTTGTTGTTGTTGTTGCACTCGTTGCTGTTGGTGTTGTCCTTGTTCCTACTGCTATTGTTGCCTTTGATGTTGAAGTTGCTTTTGTTGCTGAAGTTTCCCTTTGTGTTTGTGAACTTGCCCTTGATGCAGATGGATTTGGTGCCCTTGGAATTGCTGAAGCTGCCCTTGGAAAATATTTGGTCCAATTAAACATATATTTAGTTGTATTAATTTAAAACATTAACAACAAAGTATGCACTCACCCTTTTCCTTCTATAGACTAAGCTCTTCCATTTTGGTTTATTTTTTTGTTGGTACTCCTGTTTGGTGGATTCTTGCACTCCTATAGTTATGGCCCCATGTCCCACAATTACCACACTTTACTATTGTATTATGCTTTGTGACTTCGGTAGGTTTGGTAGGTTCATCTGGTCCCTTCCTTCTAGAAGTTGGAGGCCTTCCTGGAGGCTTATGATAAACAGGAGGTAATGGAGGTAATAATCCAGTCTTGGACCACAATTTAGGACCATTTAGAGGTTGTATCATGTTTTCATAAATCTTTAAATCAGTCTCTGTCCAATAGCATTCATTCACATTGACTGGTACTTCTTAAGTTACTATTTGGTTTACTGTAATGATTTTGAACAAGAATAAAATAACTATTCATTGATCTCCTAATCGAATAATCATTTCCCAAAATTAGTGAATGGTGATTCCATTCAAAACGCACATTCCCTACTATTTTACCGAACAAAACAAGAGAATGAGTATTCCAACATAATGACCACTCTATTCTAACCTTCATTCTACTAAACCAAACACTGCTCTATCTAACGTGACTTCTTGTAAATTTTGATGTCTCTCCACCTTGACTCCATGTAATAGCTTATATTTGCTGGTGCAACATACACACCACATTTGAAATAAAAGTCTCCAGCACCTGCACCTCTATCTTTTGTTTCAAATTTTTTCACACCATCAATTAAAACTGTGAGATTTCTTTTATCCACGTCATGGATTAAGTTAACCCTGAACCATTTATCATACAAGTCTGTATCCACAAGATCAACACTGTAGTACCTCATGTCCCCATTGTAGATCCTCAGTATGATAGTTGTGGTGTAATTGGTCGCGCCATGGATCTTCACAATTGTAGCACTGGAGGTTGAGTTTGGGACGAAACGATAGCCTTCGAACTACCAGACTCCGTATGAGTAGCCAAGGCCCTACGCAAAAGATCGAACTGGTAAATAGGTGTGTAATGTAGCGGAAACGTGTAAAAGCAGAATTTGTAGTAATGAAATCACTACAAATCTTCTATGATTCAGTTGATTCCATGAAATTAGGGAAAGCAATTACAAAAGGACTACATTTTTATTTTTTTAAGATAAGGAAAGCAATTACAAAACAAAAGGGACCCTAGATGCAACCACTATAACAAAAACACATTTTAGTGACACCATACTTGTGGCATGTTCTTAAAAAATGTCACAAAAAGAATATTTGGTGACATTTTTTAGAAAAATGTCATAGAGCCACAAACATACAAAGCTCTAGTGGCATTTCAATTAAAAAAAGTATCACTTCACTACAATAAAAATGTCACTACAACAAATTTACACTTTAGTGACACTACACTAATGACATGTTTTTAGAAAATGCCACCAAAATAAAAATTGGCATTAAATGTTTTAGAAAAATGCCACTGAACCACAAACATATAAGGCTCTAGTGGCATTTCAATAAAGAAATGTCACATCAATTTTATGGCATTTTATAAAATAATGATACAAAAAATTATGTTCGTGACATTTACCAACAGATGCCACTAAACTTTAGTAGAAATGGCATTTTTTAAAAAATGTCAGGATACTAGGTAGGTGCAAATTACTTTTTATGGCACTTAGGTGAAAAGTGTCATAAACAAATATTTTATAGCATTTTGAGAAATGTCACTAAGCCAAAAACTTTCCAAGCTTATAATGGCATTCTTGAAAAAACAAAAAATGCCAATATATTTTCTAAATTTTTAAAATGCAGTAAATGATTAAAAATAATAAATTAAACTCAATATACACTTCAGGAAAAAGCACATTCGGCGAATAAATTTCTTGACCAAAAAAAATTTGGTCGCTGAAAACAGCATTAGTAGCCAAAAGTAAAGCTTTTTGGCGACTAAACAATTTTAGTAGCCAAAATTCTACAATTGGCAACTAAAACTAAGTTTGGTCGCTAATTATATGGTTTTTAGTGACTAAAAATTTTTCAGTAGCCCAAAGTAAAGCTTTTTGGCGACTAAAAAAAAGTTTGGTCGCTGATTATATGGGTTTTACCAACTAAAAAAATTTTAGTAGCCAAAAGTAAAGCTTTTTGGTGACTAAAAAAATTTTAGTAGCCAAAAATTTACAATTGGCAACTAAAAAATAAGTTTAATGGCCAAAAGTGGTCATTTTTAGCGCGAGAGAACTAAAATCCTAGGGCGGGAATTACAAATTTTGGGTAAACTACCAATAGGTCCTACTTTGGAGACTTATTACCCAATAGGTCCTACTTTGGAGACTTATTATCCATTAAGTCCTATTTGATAAATTTATTAAGTGATAAAGATAAATTTATCAGTCTTTTTTTTTATGAATAAATTTATAGTGATAAATTTATCAGTCTCTTTTTTTTATGAATAAATTTTTAGTGATAAATTTATCACTCTCTTATTTTTATAATGTTAAATTTATTAGTTAGGACCTGTAGGTAAATAAGTCTAGTTAATAGGACTAATTGGTAAGTACCCCTTAAATTTTTTGGCGACCAAAATTTTGGTAGCTGAAAGTGCATCTTCGGCGACCAAATCCGATTTTGGTCGGCAAAAGTTAAGTTTTTTAGCAACTAAAAAACAATTAGTAGCCAAAAGTATAGAATTGACGACTAAAAAATATTTTTAGTCGCCAAAAGTGGTCTTTTTTTATTTTACATAAATTATGTTCAACAAAATAATTATATTTATACATATACTTTTATATTAATATGGATGTATGTACTATATAAATAATATATGTTGCATATATAATCATGTGATGCTATAGAGGTGTAGTGGGAAGAGTGTGGTGTATAAGGTTTATGGTGCGGGAGGTTGGCGGTTCGAGTCTCCACAAAAGCGGATCAAATTGTTCTACAATGAATTATCGTCACGAATGGCACTTGATATCATCACGAATAGTGCCTACCATGACATTAAAGTGTCACTAAAATGTTTTAGTCTCGATGGTGTAATGACACTTATAAGTGTCACTAACTCTTTTTTTAATGGCGCTTGATAGTGCCACAAATAATATCTACCATGACATCAAAATATCATTGAAAGTTTTTAGCCATGATGGTGTAGTGGCACTTGCAAGTATCTACCGTGGCACGGATACAAATGGCACTTGTTCAAAATGCCACAAGACTAAAAAATGTCATTAAACCAATAGTTTTGTGGCACATTCAAATGTCACTAAACTAAGAAAATGTTGTAGTGAACCAACGACAATAAGGATGAAGGCATAACTTTCAGCTTCTATCCAAACGCGTGGAAAAAGACTAACCTACATAGGCAATGAGCCACAGAATTACCCTCCCGATACAAATGGCGAGACATATGAAGATGGGAAACTAAAGTAGATATTGGTATAAAATGCAAGAGTGTAAAATACAATTTATCTATATAAAAAAGTATAGAAAAATGAATTTTTTGTGTAACTGTGCCAATAGGATACAAGCTCGATTAATTTGATTCATTTAACAATCCTATAGATGTAGATGAAAGACAAAATATTTGCATCTATCACAATTATAAATACAAATATTTTATCTCACATCTATGTAATGATGAACATTACTTTCTATACGTATAAACTTTTTTTTTTCTTCGTATATGGAATTCCTGATCAAGGCTACCGAGTGGTCAACTACCGAGTGGTCAAAAGTTGCTAAATGCCCCAATCATTATATACTATTTAGATGAGTATTCATAAGAGGTGACTCAATTATTAGATCACTTAAGACTGGTGAAAAAATTTCAAAAAATTCTTACAATCGGAACCTTAACTTTTTAAAAACTTAATTAGATAATATCGTATTTTGATATTTACTTTTAAGACTTTCAAAATCTTAAGCAAAATTTTCATTTTTCCAAGCAACTTCACATTGATTTCACCGGATGATCTTTATAGCTTTCACAACTTAACTGGCAAGTAACTAAAGATATTTGTTTTATACATGTGGCTTGTTCTACCAAGCGAATTGCACGACAGCATAGATTCTATTTTGATTAATCTAAATTTTAATCTAGTTAGTTTTGTGTATAAATTATCAATGAATAAATAGATTCTATTTTGATTCATCTAAATTTTAATCTAGTTAATTTAATAATCATAAATTCTATCATTGTAAAAATTAAATAAATATATGCACATAAGAGTCCATATGATAAACAATTTAGGCCCCATTTGGGAAGAGGGTTAAAAACCAAAAGCCAACTTTTTAACTCATTTTGGGTCACATCACTTTTCACATTTTTTTACATATGTTTTTCAAAAAAGTCAAAAAACTAGTTTTTAACTTTCTTTCCAAAACACCAGTTAATAAATCATTACAATTGAATCCCTAGTCAACCTCAGGAACTCAACTGCACTCAACTTTACTTAACTTTAGTGGACTACAACAATCCATGTGTTCTTATTTTATACAGGGTGTTTGGGTGGAGGGTTACGTTAAAATAGCTTATTAAAAGATAAAATAGGTTAAAATAGTTAATAAGACAAAATGTCACATCCAACCCATAATCATTTCACTTTTTTTCTCACAACCATCAAATCAATTGCAAAAAAAAAGTCAACCAACTTTCTAAACACAACTATTTTAGCCACGCTAAAATAGCTAAAAAGTCAAATAGTCAACTAAAATAGTCAACTTCCCAAACAAGGCCACAATAATGCTAGCATCATAAACACTAAACACAGATACTTTATTTAGTGCTTGTTTGGCATGTGCTAAAATACAAGCTATTTTAACACATTATCCTATTTGGGTCACAATTATCTTATTTGGGTCACATCATCTCTCTCCCACATCACTTCAAACCCAACTCATATTTCACGTTTTTTCGTAAAAAGTCAAAAAGTATACTAATCTAACACTTTCCAAACAAGTTTATTGAAATGAGAGAGAATGAAATGGAATAGTGATTCCTTAGACTTTCCTATAAAATGATCATTCCTTTAAAATTGTAAAAGATGATTTCATTTATTATGTATTTGTCATTATTTTTTTAGTCTAATCAAACATAGGAATGAATATTTTCATGGAATGATCATTCCAGCGAACTTTGCACACCAAAATGAAATACATGTCTCACAAATATAAAATATGTTAGGTTTGTGGACCTGATAAGTACACTACAAGGAAAGCAGTTTTGGCGACTAAAAACCAAATTTTCGTCGCTGAAAGTAGCACAATTGGCGACTAAAATGGAATTAGTAGCCAAAAGTGAAGACTTTTGGCGACTAAAAGAGTTTAGTAGCCAAATGTATAGTTATTGGCGACTAAAAACAGATTTAGTCGCCGAATGTATGGATTTTAGCGACGAAAGGTTTTTTAGTAGCCAAAAGTGATGGTTTTTGGCGACTAAAAAATAGTTTGGTCGCTGAAAGTGAAGCTTTTTGGCTACTAAAAAAAATTTAGTAGCTAAAAATAGGCAATTGGCGACTAAAATTCAGTTTAGTAGCCAAAAGGGGACTTTTTGGCGACTAAAAACAGGTTTAGTCGCCAAAAATGCTACTTTCAGCAGGAACTTATTTTTTTAGCGACTAAAAAATATTTTAGTAGCCCAAAATTACATTATTGGTGACTAAATAATATATTTAGTCGCCAAAAGTGGCTTCAATGTTTTTTAGTAAATAATTTATTTTTTACATAAATTATATTGCATGAAAATAATTATATTTATATATATAGTTTTATATTAATATGGGTCAATATAGTATATAAATAATATATGCATATATATTCATGTGATGTTGTAGTGGCATAGTGGAAGGGGTGTGTTGCTAAAGGTTTAGAAGGTAGAAGGTTGGTGGTTCGAATCTCAGAAAAAGCAAAAAAGTTTGCTTTTTTTTTTTTTTTTTCCCACCGAACAACCTTTGGCGACTAAACTATTGGTCGCCAAAAGTATTTGTTTTGGCGACTAAACAGTTTGGTCGGCGTTCCATCAACTATTGGCGACTAAAAGATTAGTCGCCAAATGTATAATTTTAAACAGTGGAATTGAGTATTGGCGACCAAAACTTTGGTCGCTAAAGACCTGTCTTTTTGCCGACTAAAACCTTTTTAGTCGCCAAAACCTTCTGCGACCGTTTATTCGCGACAAAACCGGCGACTAAAAAATTTAGTCGGGGAAGGTAAAAAGGCGACTTTTGGCGACTAAAAATGGACCTTTGGCGACTAAAAATTTTGTAGCCAAAGGTGATTTTTCTTGTAGTGGTATTATTCACTGGGCCCTAAATCCAATAGGGGCCCCAAGGGAAGCAGATCCAGGGGTTATCCAGCCGAATTACCCAATAGTAGGTCTCAAATTGATACAATTAAAATTATAAAATAATAGATAAATTATAAGAATTACAGGTATAATTTCCAGAAGAAACATAATATATGCAACGTAAGTACCTGGGGGGGGGGAGAGTTGCTATATTGACAATTTTCAGAAGAAATTTGGATTTGCATGGGTGTTTTCTTCTCTAACTAATCTAATGTTTGTATTGTATTCTAAATTCCTATAGATCACATAGAATATTCTGTACATAGCTAGGAAGGACTATTCCCATCTGGGTGTTAATTTTAGATGGGTTATTGAAAATTGTTAAAGATTTATGTTAATGATTGATCCACTGAATTTGGGCTTGCCTGAATTATTTAAATTACATAAGTCAGACGACCGCTCGAATGACTGATGTCACCTTTGTCAACCGGCGTGTCAACATGCATCCACTCGGATGATCAGTATCCTCCTGGATGACTGGTGTGTCAACTGGCATGCACAAATTCAGACAATTCAAACGAGCCCAAATTCGGTGAATGTAACATTACTGTAAATATTTATGTTAATGATTCATCAATTTCCTGTTGTCAATGTCTAATGGCATTTACAGAGTGTAATGTATAAAAAAGTAAACACGATAAATTATACTGACCATTTCTTAGGTTTGAAAAAAAATACAATATGTTTAATAAATTTTTCATAATTACTTTAATTTTCTTTTTAGTTAGGCTAAAATACATAAATTGAATACATATGGCATGTAAACATTGAAATAATAAATATATTTTAATGTGAAAGATATTATAATATATATTAAAAGATATGATAATATTTTTTTCCCCCTATCTATATGACTAACAAATTATAGGTGAAAATGAGCCTAATTTTACATAAATTAAAATATAAGAGATTAGATCACAAGCAAGTAAAATATAAGGGATTATTAGCCACAAGCAAGGCCATTCATTATTGTATACGATCGGACAATCAAGGGGTTCTGTGACTGAGTTTAAGGTTTTCATTAGACCCATAAACTAAAACACTTCAAAATGTTTTAGAAAAATTAGGCATTACAAATTGTTATGGTTGCCAATTGTGTGGATACATTTGTTGGCACAACTAGAGTAGACCATAGGTATGTCAGTGTTCTTAATTTAGCTAAATCACACCCTGTTTAAGGATTAATCATCTCATCAAGAAAAAACTGTGTTTTGGAGAGAGAAATGTGGATCCTTGTCCCATACTATTCTAAATTTCCTTTCTACATATGATCTAGTTAGAGAGATCCATTATATGACAGAGATGTAATATGGAGTGACAGGGTAGGCGAGAGAATCTATTGTGCATAAATGCATCTCTGTCTCCACACATAGCGACAAGGAAGGAGAGAGAGAATCCATAGCAGAGAATTTTTTTTTTATTTTTTTACGCCATAGTAGAGAAATGGATACTCAATTCTTAGCCTCCAAATCCTTTTACCTATTTGTCTTACATACTCATCATTGTTGGATCGTGTCTCGAGATTTTTCGCACATCAAAATTTTCACATAAATTAATGATTGTGAATATTTCGACCAAAAAAACCAAAAAAAAAACTTTGCATATATGAAAGACTGATTGTTTACCATCAAAAAAGTACACCCATGACATATATAGGACTATGAACTAACTTTTCATAAATGCTCTATCAATCATCCCACAAGCAAACTAGTATATTTATCTTAAACGAGGCTTTTAATTGCACTTCTTGAATATTTTGATGTCCTTCCACCTTGACTCATATAGTAGCTTACATTAGTTGGTGCAGCATAAACTCCACACTTAAAAAACAAATCACCGGGGCCTCTATCCTTCACCCCAAACTTTTTTGAGCCATTGATGAAGACTTCATCACTATCCTTTTATCCACATGATGGTTTGAACCATTTATCATACAGATCAGTGGTCACTAAGTCATGGCTATAGTACCTCATGTCCCCATTAAAGATCCTTAGTAGTATTGTTGTGCCTTTGGGATCATTGGCTGCACCATGGATCTTTTGCCACTATGGCTCAGCCCTCTTTGAGGGAGCACTTGTAGATCCCTCGCAAACCCCCAATGTCTGCAAACCCCTCTAGACTCCTCTTGTTCGGCCTTCTAATGGGTAAGGGCTCCTATGGTCACACATAGGGTGACGACTATGCCCTCAATAAGATTGGGATCAAGACTCAACCCATACTGAGAAACATAAATTCATGCATGCAATATTAGTAAAGAAAGATAAATGAAAGGAAAAATTGTGTTAGTAGTGCTATACTTTGCTTCTTGTATCGATTTAGACCCTATAGTTTCAATTAGTTTGATTTTTCCTAAATTTTTAATGTGTCAATTTAAGGATAACAGGCATCACAGCTCACGTGATATATTTGTATGAGCAAAATGGTGAATTCATCACTGCCATCCATCCTCATAATCCTAAAGCCATGCAGGCAGAGGAATTTGGGTTTCTCTTAGATTTGAATTCCATTTCAATCTTTTGGCTTTCACTTCTTAGGAGGAAATATAAATTAAGAGGGAGGATTGGGGGTGATCTAATGATGGAAGGGAAGGACCAAGAGTGGCTAGCCATGGGAAGAAGAGAGGAGTTGGGTTTTAGTTGAGTGAGCTAACTCGCTGAGCTGGGCACTGAATTTATCATTTTATTCTTGAAAATAGGCCATGTGTGATTTTAGTATGGTTCCTAAAGTATTAGTTGTGTCATTTTAGTCTCTAATTTTAAGTTGTATCAATTTGGTTCCCAATATATGAAAGTGTTTCAATTTTGTCCCCAATGTTTAAATTGTGTCAATCTAGTCCCTACTATACAAGACCAACTTGACCCAATTTAAATATTGAGGACCAAAATGACATGAGATTTATATTTTGAGGACTAAAAATGTGATTAATCCAACAAAAAAACAAAACCTTTTGCTATCAATTGAATCATATTAACACAAAATAAAATATTAATGAACAAAATCGAATTGATTGAAATTATATAGGCCATTATGCATGTAATTTACCCATAATGAAATATAGAAAATAAGTACACAATTAAATATACCATAGAATTTTCCACATATATATATAAACAAAATTTAAGTGGAAAGAGAGTACTAGTATGCGAATCTCGGTACGGAGCTGGGCAGGACTACTGGGGTCATATGGCTTGTCATCGGCATAGACCCACAAGCGGTGAACTGCATTTTGGAAGCTGTAGCGTTGCTCAAGTGGTATGTCATATGGTTTCTGCAGTTTGAAGTTCGATTCTATTAATGGAATATTTGTGAATCCATCAGTTGGATCTGCATCACACAACAACGGATAGAAATTAGTCAGCAAGCCCACTAGAACCACAAGCACTACAACATGGGAAATGTAGAAAAAATTCATGTCTCTCTCTAATGGTGAGATGAGAACACTCAATGTAGCTGTGGATGCAAGTTTTTATAATGAAAAGTTAGTTTAAAACATTGCTAGCGAAAGTATTATGAAAATGTTAGGTCTTGGACTTATGTTGTTTTTTAACAAAATAAAACTAAAAACCCAAATGGTTGACAGTATCTATAGGTAGGCATTTTGAATGATAAGGTGACAAATGAAAAAGAACAAAAAAGCCTTAAATATTGTACACCCAGGTTTAAATAAGTATCACGGATACTGATACGTATAATGGTTATTTAGAACCATGTGTACAACTTGGATTGAAACACTTCCTCTTTTTCTATCTTCATTGGGATGTTTGTTTTCAAGAAATAGATTCTGAAAATTCAATCAAACGACATTTGAGAATAAGTTTTAATATACTATTTAATGTAGTGTGAGTTGCACTCACAATAAATTTGATCTATATATTTTAAATTATGAATATCTTTTAAATACATAACATTTGTTATTTAATTTAAAAATAAATAAATAACTTACAAATAGAATTTAGGGGATTAAAAACTGGAGTTTCCTTAACCAGCCACCAACCTATAGTTATCTTTAAAGTTCCATGCTTGGTGGAGAACAAGCAATCGAAGGTGCTTTGGCTTGCTATCTCGTTCTCTGACACCAACTGGGATTGCTCGCCAGCTAAGTCAAATTGGAGGAACATTGTATGAGAATTTTTTTTTTATCATATTCATGGACAAGAGGGGTGGAATTTTGCATATATATATTATATATATAACTAGATTTTAATGGCCATGTAGGCATAGATAAACTAGGCTATGAAAGGGGGCATGGTGGATACGGTTTTGGTGACAGAAATGAGGCTGGAGAGAGTATCTTAGATTTTGCGTTGGCTTCTGACCTGGTGGTGGCCAATGCTATGTATAAGAAGAGGGAGGAGTACTTGATAACCTTTAAGAGTGGGTCAGTTAAGAGCCAAATAGATTACTTCTCAGTGAGAAAAGGGCATAGCCTAAAATGTATTAATTGTAAAGTGATTCCTGGAGAGAGTCTGGCCTCTCAACATAGGATTTTGGTACTAGATTTATGTTTTAGAGGGCAATTCCAAGCTAGGAAGGATGGTGGGCATCGTAGGACGAGATGGTGGGACCTAAAAGGGGATAAACTAGAAATATTTAAGAATAGAATGGATAAGGAAGGTACTTGGGACTTGGAAGATGATGCTAACACTATGTGGAACTCGATGGCCAATTGTATGAGGAGAATCTAGAGGGAAGTGCTTGGAGAGTCGAAAGAAATAGGACCCAGCTCTAAGGAAACTTGGTAGTGGAGGGAAGAGGTTCAAGCAATAGTTAAGGTAAAAAAAGAGTGCTTTAAAAAGTGCAAAAGGATATAACTGAGGAAAACCTTAAGAGCTATAGATTGGCAAATAAGGAGGTCAAAAAAGTAGTGGGAGAGGCTAAGTTGAAAGCTTATGATGACCTATACACTAGACTAAATAATAAGGAGGGAGAGAAGAAGGTATACAAACTTGCTAAGATACGGGGAGAGGAAAACAAGAATTTTAATCAAGTTAAGTGCATCAAGAGTGAGGATTCTAAGGTATTGGTGAAGGATGAAGAGATCAAGGAAAGATGGAATAACTATTTTGAGAAACTATTAAATGAGAAACATGTAGGTACAACAATAGGGGAAGAAATAGTCAATAATACGATAAATCAAGACTATAGGTTCTATCGCAGGATTAAGAACTTTGAGGTGGAGATTGCACTTAAGAAGATGAAATCAAATAAGGCTTTAGGACCCGATGATATCCCTATTGAAGCTTGGAAGTGTTTGGGTAAAAAAGGGTTGCTTGGTTGACTAGGTTGTTTAGCAAAATTTTGTTGACTAGGAACATGCCAAATGAGTGGAGAAAGAGTATTTTAGTGTCAATCTATAAGAATAAAAGAGATATCCAGAATTGCAACAACTATAGAGGAATCAAGCTAATGTGTCATATAATGAAAGTGTGGGAGAGGGTGATGGAACACCGATTGCGAGATATAACAGAAGTGTCAAAGAATTAATTTGGGTTTATGCCTGGCAGGGTCAACAATGGAAGCGATTTATCTTTTGAGAAGAGTAATAAAAAAGTATAGAGAAAAGAAAAGAGACATTTATATGGTGTTTTATTGACCTTGAGAAAGCATATGATAGAGTGCCTCGAGATAT
Organism: Camellia granthamiana; assembly: GCA_036172215.1. NCBI lineage: Eukaryota > Viridiplantae > Streptophyta > Magnoliopsida > Ericales > Theaceae > Camellia > Camellia granthamiana. The sequence goes on from JAXFYN010000215.1 coordinate 247,501, forward strand.
AATATGGTGGGTGTTAGAGAAGAAATGGGTAACAAAAGGTTACATTGATGTGATTAGGGACATGTATGAAGGAGTGGTGACCACTATTAGATCGTCTGCTGGAGAGACAAATGAATTTCCTATCACTGTAGGGTTACACCAAGGATCTATTTTAAGTCCTTATCTTTTTGCTTTAGTTATGGATGAGTTGACGAGAAATATTCAGGATAGCGTGCCATGGTGTATGCTTTTTGTAGACGATATCGTGCTAGTAGATGAGACTAGAGAAAGAGTTAAGATAAAGTTGGAGATTTGGAAAAAGCTCTTGAATCTAAAAGACTCCAGATAAACAGAACTAAAATAGTACATCGAGTGTAAATTTAATAACAGTAACAATGAAAGCAGAGGAGAAGTAAAAATTGAAAACCAAGAACTGCCTAAGAGTGGACATTTTCGTTATTTAGGGTCAATTATCACAACAGCGGGGGAGATTGATGCGGATGTGACCCATAGGATTAACGCGGGATGGTATAAGTAGAGAAGTGCGTCTGGGGTACTATGCGATAAACGAATACCCATTAGACTAAAAGGTAAGTTCTATACAACGGCTATTAAACCAGCGATGTTGTATGGGACGGAGTGTTGGGCAACCAAGAAACAAAATGTAGATAAGATGAGTGTGGCTGAGATGAGGATGCTAAGATGGATGTGTGGCAAGACTAGACAAGACAAGACAAGACAGAATTAGGAATGAGTGTATTCGGGAATGGATAAGAGTAGCACTGATAGAAGATAAGTTAAGAGAGAATCGATTGAAATGGTTTGGTCACATTTAACGGAGACCAACAGAGGCAGTAATGAAGAGATGCGATGCTGTAACAGTAGATGGGAGTGTTAGGGGACAGGGTAGGCCTAGATTAATGTTGTTTAGCGTTGTAAATAGAGATATGGATCTACTTAATTTGACTAAAGAAATGGCCTTTGATAGGGCCGTATGGAGACGAAGGATTCATGTAGCCGACCCCATTGATGGGACTTAAGGCTTGGTTTGGTTTGGTTATATTATATATATAACTCAACAAGAACATCTAACAGTGGAATTTCTTGAAATCATAAGCTAAAATGGTAAATGATTTAATTTGAAATGAAAAGATCACAAAGTATCATATCATTTTGCATATAAATTTGTACGATGGAGTAGAGAGAGAAAGGGAAGAAGGGAAAGAAACAGAGTTAGGATGAGGTAAGTTTGTTTCTCTATTTTTTTACACCAGGTGAGGATGGATTCATTTTGAGCCTTTGGATGACATTCTGGATGTGGCCAACAAGGACTTATCTATCCTCCCCTTAGAAGGTGCACGGCATATCTATACATTTAATGATTTGCCTGTTACAAAATCATAGAGCACCACTCGTATCAAGTCTCTCTATAAGGTAGGTTAGTTTATGAGAATCAATGGTAGTTTCATGGGTTCAAATCTCGCTAGTCCATCAGGACTGTCGAGAACAGATCAGAGGAGTTGGAATATGTATTAGAAGGGAACCTAGCTATATTTCACAGCCCGCCCACCAATGCACGAGCGCTTCTCACACGCATTTAGTCTATAATGGACCATTACATTCTCTGCATCCCCAAAAGGCCATAAACTTAAATGTGGTAATTATGTTTCCAACAAATGAAAAAAAAAATGATCCTATTGTATGGTGTATTTAATGATTGAAACTATTTATGATGGTATTTAACCCCAAAAACATAAAAATTCAGACATAGCTCATTTGACAGGGAGTATATAAACCCATCCAAAATATTCTTCTCGTTTGTGGCATTATCCATTCTGATAAAAATATTGTGTCAAAGTTATACAATTTGTATCAACAAACCAATCCCAAAACTAAGTAAAATAGTCAACGCAACTAGGCTAGGTTGTCATCTAAACCTAAGTGGAATGCCTAGCCACTCATCGAGCCGTTTTCTTTAATAAGTGGAACCCTCTCTAAGTTTTTAAAAGAGACTTATATAGTCCTCCCCTAATTAGGTCTTAATGGGAAAAATAAATGCCAAATAAACTAAAAGTCGTGAGTATCTTGCCAGACTCACTGGGGTAGAAAAATGCTGAGAGCTAATTCTGTTTCTGCTCTCCTCGCCCAGGCAGAAAAGTGCATAAAATTTTCCTTCTTGTTCCTGTAACCCAATTGGCACTCTATCATCAAGGCTCCACAAACTTCTGAAAAACTCCATTTAAAGAACTATCCCACCATAAGAGTTCAACTACAAAAAAAAAAAAAAAACATATAAGTGGAATAATTAAGCCAAGTAACAATGACTTGAGACTTGGCAAATGCAAGTCCTCGAGCAAAGTAAAAAGAAAAAATAAAAATAAAACTAAACTAAAATAAACTATCATAGGCCACTTCATCGGACTCACAACTACAATTAGCACGTGTAACAAGTCTTTAAACTACAAGGTTATTCCTAGTGGCCGAGTTATAGTCTTGTGAGGATTTGCAATGAATTTACACACAAAATTCATCCATGTTAGTCTCTCACCACAAAATAAATATTCAATGAAGAATCTAAATTCAAGCAACGCCTCAACTCCCACACAACCAATACACACATCAATTGAGTTCAAACACAATTCTCATTCATGAACACAGTTAAGCAATTGAACAATTCACTATCTCCGACAATGCAAGTCAAGTTCTCTACCGTGTATAATCAGATAGTAAGATATCATAAGTGCCTTTGGTGTGAAGTGAATGTTAACATAAAGATGTGGCCCCAACTTAATCCTTGAACACATATCACCAAATCCCATAACCCCATCAAATTTCCCATGTTCATCAGTGAATCAAGCTTTTTGTTGCACTTATGATCCTTTGTCATGTTAATTGCATCACTATGCTTGAATGTGGGTAGTGCAATGCTTGGGTCCCTTATGCTTTCTAAATAGCCCATGTATCAAGCTTTGGACCAGTGACTTCCAAACCAATTAAACAACCCTACGTCTTACTAACTCGAATTAAATAGGCTACAAACTCAAGCTAACCTCCAATTACATTCTTTCCAAGACTCTCACGGTTTGACACGAACACTCATTGCTTATTGCGGCAAGATACCTGGTTACTAAGTAAAGAGCTCAGTAAGACAAGTAAGCACATGCACAAGTTTAATTCCTTGATTTTTTTTTTCATTGATTCCACATCAATGCAATTCACATTATAATTAACTTGATCACAATGTCCACAAGGCATCCAATTCATTACGTCAATGACATATCAAAGAGACAACACAAATAACCCAAAGAAGAGAATAAGAGATATCACCTCGAGCATGGCCAATACAAATATGCAAGAAAAAGGAAGAGGGATATCCCCCCCAACTAAAATTTGTGTGAACTTGCAACTAGATAAGCAGCTGATATGCACCAAAAAGAGATGAATCACGAGACAATATATATATATAACTAGAAATTCATACTATCCATCCAAAAGTAGCTGCAAGTCTTAAGAACAACAACAGACTATGAGATTCAGACCATGCCACTCGCACACAACACTCACACCCTAGGAGGACGTTGGTGGGCATCAAGAACAGCCTGCAAAAGAGACCGGAGATCTAACATATCCTGCTGATACTGGGATCTGAACTCCAAAAAGTCTTGTTGAGACTGAGTACGGTAAGCAATGATGTCCTGCCGTAGACCACGAACTTCCTGAAACAGTTGCTCATACTGCTCAAAAGTCATCTGAAAAGGTGCAGGGGCAGGTTCCACTGGAATAGGCAAAGGAGGAGGGGCAGGCTGTCGATTTGTTCGAGTTCGAAACATAGACTGAACACTAGCAGTCCAACAAGACTTACCATACATGCCAACAGGCTCGTTAACAACAATCTCATTCGTATCTATCGGGGAAACCGTGATCTAGCAACAGTTTAGTAATCAAACTCGGAAAAGGAAGCGCCCAACTCTCACTCTTCTGTGTCTGAGTAACCACAAGTCCCTCATAAAGCTTGTCCATCTCGGCCCAAATTAAGTCAAGCATGGACACCCGATACCCTTTCTCAATCTTATGATGATTTTAGAGAATACCAAGATTAGGGAATGATTGTGATATCATCCCCTTTTTATATTAATAAAGATTAATAATTACAAGGAGGCCTTAAGGCATAGAATAATTACAATTGATAATAACCCAACTAATAATAACAATATTTTAACACTCCCCCTCAAGCTGGTGCGAAGATTTCTCTCATGACCAACTTGCCTAGGATGTCATGCAATGGTTTACTCCCAACTCCCTTGGTGAGGATGTCAGCGAGTTGTTCACCAGTCTGCACAAATGGAGTATAGATTGTGCCACAAGTGAGTTTCTCCTTAATGAAATGGCGATCAATCTCCACATGCTTTGTCCTGCCATGTTGGACCGAATTGTGAGAGATGTTGATGGCAGCCTTATTATCATAGTATAACCGCATGGAGTCTGTCTGATCAATACCTAGATCACTCAATAACAACTTGATCCATAAGAGCTTATACACCCCTTGTGCCATAGCTCTAAACTCAGCTTCTGCACTTGACCTAACAACGACATTCTGTTTCTTACTCCTCCAAGTAACTAGGTTACCTCCAACAAAGCTGCAATACCCTAAAATCGATCTCCTATCAGTGGCTGATCCAACCCAGTCAGCATCTATATAGGTTTCCACACGAAGATGATCATGCTTTGAAAAATAAAGACCATTACCAGGAGCAGACTTCATGTACCTCAAAATTCTCACGACAGCCTCGAAGTGAATCTGATGAGGAGCATGCATAAACTGGCTAATCACACTGTCAGGAACAGCAATATCAGAACGGGAGTGAGATAGATAGATGAGCTTACTCACTTATCACTAATAACTCCCCCTATTAACAACTGCTCCCCCTTCATCATTCCCCAGTTTCTGATTGGGTTCTAGTGGAGTGTCACAGGCCTTGCAGCCAAGCATCCTAGTTTCCTTCAACAGGTCAAGCACATACTTCCTCTGTAAGATAAATATCCCATCCTTGGAGCGAGCAACTTCAATTCCCAAAAAATACTTCAAGCTCCCCAAGTCTTTGATTTCAAATTCACTTACTAAATATTTCTTCAACAGAGGTATTTCCTCACTATCATCACTTGAAAGAACTATGTCATACACATAAACAATGAGCGTTGTAGTCTTACCACATGAGGAATGTTTCACAAATAAGGTGTGATCTGCCTGACTCTGTTTGAAGCCATATTTAAGCATAGCCTGAGTGAATCTCTCAAACCAAGTCCTTGGAGACTGGTTGAGACCATATAATGACTTCCTAAGCCGACATACTTCACCCTCTGTCTAATGATCCTCAAAGCCAGGAGAAATGTCCATATATACCTCTTCTTCGAGGTCACAATGGAGAAAGGCATTCTTTACATCAAACTGATGAAGTGGCCAATCTAGATTAGCTGCTAGAGAGAATACTCTAACTGAATTCATCTTAGCAACGGGGTGCAAAGATCTCTTGATAGTCAACACCATATGTCTGAGTGAACCCTTTTGCCACAAGAATAGCCTTGTAACGCTCAACAGAACTATCCACTTTGTGTTTCACAGTATACACCCATTTACATCCCACAGGTCGTTTGCCCTTAGGTAACTCAGTCAATTCCCAAGTGTCATTCTTCCTAAGTGCTTTCATTTCCTCAATCATGGCAAGTTTCCACTCAGAGGTAGCAAGAGCATCCTGAAAATGGTTAGGAATGTTAACAGAGGAAATATTTGACACAAAAGCTCTATATGAGGATGACAAGTGAGAGTAGGACACAAAATTTGAGATAGGATGTTGAGTACAAGATCTCACACCCTTTCTCTTGGCAATAGGAACATCAAAATCAATAGGAATATCAAGATCAGTAAACTCAAGAGATTCAAAGTTACTTGAACTCTCATCAGAAGCAGGAGATGGCAGTGGATGAGCAGAAGACACTCTTGTATCCAATCAACTTTCTATCTGTCTTTATCTCTGACATAAACTTGCCCTTGCCCTTCTCTATCCTTGGTAACATTGGGTTCTGTAGTCCTAGTAAGAAGTGGTGGGGTAAAAACAACTGGTTCCACTATAGGAATCACAGGAATCACTTCACACCAAGGCTCCCCATGAAGATAGGACTGTGACACTGGAGATGACAAGAAATAGGATTGAGACTAAAAAAAAGGGGACATCCATGGACACAAACCATTTACGAGAAAGAGGGTGATAACACTTATACCCATTTTCAGTAGGAGAGTACCCAAGAAAAACACATTTGAGGGAGCAAGGGTCCAACTTACCACGAGTCGGAGAGTGATAGTGGACAAAACAGACACAGCCAAATATTTTTGGAGGAATAGAAAACAAGGACGCAGAACCTAGAAGGACTTGAAGGGGAGCTTGTTTTTGCAAGACTTAGGTAGGAAGACGATTAATAAGATAGGCAGCGGTGAGAACAGCGTCACCCCAGTAGGACCAAGGCACAGTCATAGAAAAACACATGCACCAAGCCATGTCAAGAAGATGACAATTCTTGCGTTCTGCCATCTCATTTTGTTGAGGGATATTGGTGCAAGAGGTCTGATGGATAATGCCATGGACAGAAAAAGATTGCCCTAACCCAGAATCTATGTATTTCCCCCTATTATCAGAACAGAAGATTTTAACAGTGGCCCCAAATTGAGTACAAATCATTTTATGAAAATAGCGAAACACAGAAAACCTCACTCTTGTCTTTCATGAGATACACCCAAGTAGTAGAGAAAAATCATCAATAAATGTAACAAAGCATCGATAACCTTTCATAGACATAACACGAAATGGACCCTAGACATCAGAATGTATTAATGAAAAAGGAGCTAAACTTTTATTAAAACTGGGAGCAAAAGAAGCACTCTGTTGTTTTCCAAGTTGACAAGACTCACAAAGAAACTCAAACACATTATTGTTTGCAAAAACAGATGGAAATAAATGCTTAAGTAAATAAAAAGAAGGATGCCCAAAACGCCGATGCTACAGCCATAAATCATCTTTGGTAGTAGGACTCGTGGTGGAAGAATGAGCAAGCTTGTCCGGTTGATCCAGGAAGTAGAGACCATTTTCTGCACTACCACTGTCAAGCGTCCTCCTCGTGACAAGGTCCTCAAAAAGACAATGATCAGGGAAAAATGTCACACTACAATTCAAATCTTGTATAATGCGACTCAAGGATAACCGGTTAACAAAAAAATTGGGAACATGGAGAACAGAAGATAGAGGGATGGTAGGAGTGACATGGACTAAACCTTTCCCAGAAATAGAAGAAACAGTACGATCTGCAATCCTAACTTTGTCCTGACCTGAAAATGGCTTATAGGCAGAGAAAAGATCAGAGGATCCAGATATATGATCTGAGGCACCAGAATCAATAATCCAGGGCAAAGACTTATGAGAAAGGAAAATACAAAGAGAAAAGGCTAAGTTACCTGAGCGGGCAAACGACAAGGAAGATGTACTGAGAGCAGTAAAAGACCGGCGGTCCAGCAAGTTACGTAGAACATCCTCAAGTTTATGAGTAGTCATGCCAGATAGACCATCAGAAGCTGGCTAACAGAAGCAGAAGTAAAATCAAGTGTATCAATGGCACTAGACTAGTGAGCCCGTGGATGAGAGCCACATCCTCTAGATTGGCCTGGCCGACCTTTAGAACCAGACCGATTACCTCGACCCTCAAATAGAGTTCCATGAAGCTTCCAACACGTTTCACGAGTCTGCCGTGGCTTTTTACAGTAATGCTGAGCAGTCAGTAGGGATGGGAGGGATGGGATGGGAGGGATGGGAGTTAGACTAAGGCCATCTCTAGAGGCAGACAATAATGCTGAGCGGTCAGTAGAGACAGGGGACATCACAGCAGACCGGCAACTCTCTTCATTTTGTACATAGGAAAATGCCTCCTGAAATGAAAGAAGAGTGTCCATACTCAAAACCCAACAGCGAACTGGGTCATACACCACATTGAGACCAGCCAAAAACTTGAAGACCCGTTCCTATGCAATGAACTTCCTGTACCTGACTGAATCAGCAGTGCAAACAGGCTTACAGTCCTACAAGTGATCAAGGCGTTTCCAACCGTTGGTGAGGAAAGTGAAGTACTGAAGAACCGTTTGCTCCCCCTGAACAGAGCTCTCAATAGAGCGGCGCAACTCAAATGCTTGTGAGAAATTCCCTTTGCGGGAATAGGTGGCAGCCACAACACCCCAAACATCCTAGGCAATCTTCATAGACAAGTAACCCTCGCCTACCATCAAATAAATAAGCCAATCCATAATCAAAGAGTCAGTAATCTCCATATCTTCCTATCTTTTCTTTTCTTTTTAACTTTAACCCATGGTCAGCACTAGTAACAGAGGATCCGAATTCACCAGCTCACTGCTCAGCTCAACCAACTTACAATCATTTAATTCAAATGGGGTGAATGAAAGTTGGGTATCATGATGTTTACTAAGAGTTTGACAGTTAAAGGTCTCTTTCATCACATTTATAGAATTAGTTTCATAGCGATGTATATGTGTCCTAATATTCATGGTTAAAGATTAATTTACTTTGTTTATTGGTATATTTTAAGGTTTGTTTTATAACATTTTCCATTGGTTTTTGTTCACTATTTGATGAGAGATTAATCTATAAAGATGATTCAAAAGAAAGACTTTTGCAGATTCCATAACGTATAAGAGATTTACAAAAAAACATCATGAGACCCAAAACCAATCATTTATTTTGAGTAACAGATGCAGATTAAATTCTTGGTGCAAATGCTAATATTCGTATCGTTTATCCGTTTCTTTGTACTACCAACTGAATATTTGCTATTGAAGCTTGCAATTGATGTAATGCTACAAGTCACTGTATTATTTGTATGACTCTTAATATGGGTGTTGTTTACTTTGGAATGAGTAATATTTACATTGTTAACTAGTGATGTAGCTACCTGTACTAAATCTAGTATTTTACACTCTACAGTCACTGGCATAGCATGTGAGCACAATTAATGCCTACTTTTTTGATCTATTTAGCTTCTATGTATTCTTTCTCAGATAGTTCACATTGTGGCACCAAGTATATTATTTGGCAATATTCTTTTGTGTTAAGTTGTTTGCAACTATAATTTTATTGATCTCCTAAAAATTAAGTGTAGGGCCAGGGTCACAAGATTCTATAATCCATATAAAATTGAATTGCTAGAATCAGTAGATCATGACTGGCCAGGTCATCCTTGGTCTTTTTACTTTTGCAATACATGGATGTTATGACTTTGCATAGTTGTGTATCTCCATGGTTCTGCTAAGTGCTCAATTTAAGCTATTTGAATTGATTAATATTTGACATACGTGATTTTGATTTGCTAGTTACTGTCAAATTACTATATTTTTGCGAGTTGCGTTGTTTTGATAATGTTTTGGTGTTCGTTGTTGAAGTGGAGCTGGGCTACATGTTGGTCATCCTCTTGGATATACTGCCACACATATTCTTGCTAGATTCAAACACATGCAGGGTTTTAATGTTTTGCACCTGATGGGATGGGATGTGTTTGGATTAGGATTTATCGATACACATCATCATTTTCAACAAAATAAAGAAAAAAATAATAATAAATCTGTACAAATAAAACCAACACTAATTTTAACTGAATAATGTGTAAAAGAAAAATAATATTTGGTTTGGAATTTTCAAAAACAATTTTTGAGTTTTTAATTTGTATATTGAGACCTTTTGATTGTTACTTGCTGCTTGTTTGTTTGCCTGTATTATTTTTTGGACATCCATTGACAAGCACAAATAACCTTGCAGTAGTTACACATTCCTTCATCCAGTCTACTCATTTTGATCCAAAGCCAAAATTTGAAAGCAATGAGAATAGGAAATCCCAATTAACTGAGTCGTAGTTGTCAACCAGTTAGCTAGAAAAAGGAAAAACTAATATTAAATGAGAAAGACATGTCAACGAAGTAATTATGTAGTCTATTAAACACATTGCATTTGTAGAGTTGACTTTTTTTCTTTTTCTTCATAGTCTTGATTGATTCTTTTTGTTATTCAATTTGTAAATACATTTGAAGGCTTTTTGGACTAAAAGTAGTATTTGCTCTTCTAACTTTGAATGTATTATTTCATTTTTCTTGGAAATTATATTAAATAATTGTTGTTGTTTATTGCTTTTTCTACAAGAGCATGAAGATTGAAACATAGTAATGCCTTTAAAAAATTATTGTTCTTTAGCTTTTGGGGTCTTTGATTTATTTGGATATTCAAGCCCCATCAAAGATGTAAGAACTTAAATCTACGATTGAAATGTTATACTACAATGTACTGTAAATGTGATTGTAAACTACTGTTGACTCTAATCTCCATTGTCAATTTATGCAAAGTTGAATTTGAACTCTTAAGCTTAGAATTTAATTTTCTTTCCCTCTTTAGGAGAATCATTAGCTCTAGTTAGCCATGTGATTATCTGAGAGAAAAATGTTTGAGGGCCACAATTTTTGTGGCTCAAATGGCTCAAAATTGCCAAAACGACGTCGTTTTGGCAATTTTGATGTTGTTTTGTACTCAAAACGACGTCGTTTTGATAATTTTGAGCCATTTGAGCCACAAAAATTGTGGCCCTCTACCATTACTGTATCTGAGATGGGACTCCAACCATATGATCTAGTTAGCCATGCCATTTTGTTGGAATGGTACCTCAAGGTGGAACTTGTAGAGCTCATGTTCAAACTCAACAAAATCATGAGGATGTGTAATGCAAAAGCTTTTAAAAAAACGAGAAATAAACAAAAACCTTCAATGAGCACAGGCCAAGACATAGAAGGTAAATTAAATTTAGTACAGCAACAATGATAAACACAAGCAAATTAATAAAGAAAATATAAAAAATAAAAAATCATCTGGATTGAAAAAGAGAAATGATAGGATTACCCCCAACATTCATGACAAATAACACATCTCACCGCATATCGAACTAGCAAATACACCCATAATGATTTTCCATTAAATAAAAAAAATATTTCAAAATTACTTGATTCCAGAAAAACCTATTTTCATTCAAAACCATCAAACTTGAAAAACACTAAGACTGACTATTTACTTCTTTTTCTTTTTTTGGTTTCCCCTTTTTCTTTGTTATTTATTGCTTTTCTACAAGAGCATGAAAACACGTGAAACAGAGAAATGCCTTTAAAAAATTATTTTTCTTCTGTTTTTGGGGTCTTTGATTTATTGATTTATTCCAAACCAATGTTTATATGGGTTTATGAGTGGTATGTATGGTCATGCTACTACACCCCTTTTGGGATGTGTACCATAAGCAAATTATAACATTTGGCCTAGTTTCCAAAGGATTTACACTCTAACATGTATTCTAATTAATATGCTATATTAGTGTTGTGAAAAGCGCGCCTAGGCGCGCGCCTAGGCACCAGGCAAGGCGAGGCGTACCCTTTGCGCCTGTACAGGTCCTAGGCGAGGCAACTTGAGCCAGGCGAGCGCCTTAGCCGCGACTTGAGTCAGGCGACAGAGGCGCAAGGCGCATGACTAGGCGCGCTTGATGTATTAGCAGCTTGATCTGATCTAACGACTTCGACTGTGGACCTTGATTCCTCGATTCGACTTCAATTCCTCGATTCCTCGATTCGACTTTGACTTCGCAGCGACTTCGACTGTGGACCTCGATTCAACTTCGCATAGGTATGCTTCGATTCAACTTCGCACAGGTATGCTTCGATTCGACTTCGACTGTGGACCTCGATTCCTCTTCGACCTCTTCTGGTCTCCTCGATTCGACTTCGTTGTTTTTTTTTTTTTTTTTGCTTCGACCTCTTCTGGTCTTCTCCTGATCTCACTCTCTCTCTCTCTCCCCTTCTTCTTCTTCTTATGGCTTTTATTCGACTCTGTTTTATTTTTTTTATTTTTATTTTTTTATTATTTTTTTTCAATTATGTTAGGAAAAAAAATAAATAAATAAATACAAATACAAAATAAATAAATATAAATACAAATACAAAATAATAAATAAATAAATACAATGCTACTGGTCTTTTTTTCCCCTTTATCTGTTAGGGAAAAAAATAAATTCTGTATTTATTAAATTCTATATTTATATGTATTTATTAAATTCTGTAGTTATCAGTATTTAATAAATTATGTATTTATCTGTATTTATTAAATTCTGTATTTATCTGTATTTAATAAATTCTGTATTAAATGTGGATTATTTTATTTTTTAAATTCTGTCTTTATTTTATTTATTAAATTCTGTCTTTTCTTATTTTTATTTTTATTTTATTGAATGTGGATTATTTTATGTTTGAAAATTGAAATGTTATGTAATATGCACTTTCATGGCTTTGAAAATTATCCTATATTTTGTCTTGAATCTTGATTATTTTTTATTTTAAAAAAAAAATTGTCTTAGTACTATAAATGATTAGTCCATGTTAATTTTTCTATTTTTTACTAAAACTGTGCGCCTTACTTCAATAAAGCCTACGCCTCGCCTTGCGCCTTGCGCCTAGGCCCGAGAGACCTTCAGCGCCTTAGTGTGCCTTGAGCCTTTAAAAACACTGTGCTATATACTTATTAGAGTTCTATAACCCCTCATGTGTAATTGTAATTATTTCACATTTTTCCATCAGTAATGGTGCCCTTTCGTATATACTATTTTCCCACCACCTCATTAACTCTTCTACTAATAACTTCATTTTGGAATTTATAAAGTTTTGGCATTTTCTTTTATGTCTTTTAATTTTTTTCCCCTCTCTCTTACTTTTGTGTGTTGGTTGAAATGCTTCATTCCTTATTTTTGGCTGGTATAAGGAGAGCCCAATACCGCTTACATCTGAGCTTATATTTCAAGCGACGGAGTACACTACAGCTATTGACGTCTAGTCTGCTGGTTGTGTTGTTGCTGAACTGCTTCTTGGACAGGTACATATTTTGTCCTACAAGGTCCTCTAAGCTTCAATATATCTAAATTGTATTGTATGCCTGATGGCCAAATTAAAAAGCAAAATATTTATGTTATAACTTGTACAATCACACCCTCATTCATCAAATTTTTGTATTAAAAAAACTGAGATTAGAAGTTTAAGGTCACAGTTAAAAATTGTGACCTTTAACCAATTTTGTAGTAGTGCTCATATATTAGTATTATTTATTATGAATCTAAAGTATCAATGACAGAATAAATGTAAATAATAAAATCAAATAATAAGCATAGCATTAATATAAGAGAAGCTCTATTCACAGCCCAAGATTCAATTGTGAGTGGCGATGGGTTATAGCGGTAAGCAAGGGTCGTGAAGATCACACCCTTCAACTTCTCAGACCTCAAAAGACCTATATTGTATATATTAATTGTTTTAAATATATTTTGTTCATTAACTACTGTATGCCAGTGCCTAAACACACAATGTAAATAATGTTTTGTTTGAATAATTTTCATTTATCATTCTCTCTTAAGTTAGGAATATTGAGAATCAAGTATACCTAAAATTTTGTTTCCCCATGACACACAAAAAATGAATAGATAGCATGCATTTTAGCAAGAGGATCCCCTTTATTGTAGACACAACTTGGGAATAAGAGGAACAACAAAATGGTGTTCTCCCTTCGGGGCACCCTATGCCAATATGAAAATGGTGTTATTGATCAAAATCTAAATAGCAACCACCTCCAAATGTCTACCGCTCAAACCAAACCAAACCAAACAAAACCAAATCAAATCTATATAAGTTCACACAATGTCAATCTGCCTGTAAATAATCTTTAACTTTATACAACGTAAATCATTTTCAATGTGTGTCAACGATAAAACCAAAAATAGTGTAAATTCTGCCTTTGAATTCCCCAGCTTTGCACCAATTTAAATTTATTGACATACAATGCATGTGCTTACACTTCCTACACAGAGTCAAAAGATGCTTTATGGGTGAAGGACCAATCATCACTTCACAAATAAAATCAAATGTTTTACATAGAAACAAAATGAAGATGCCATCTAAGTTTGAATGAGACGTGATAAATTGCCCTTTTACTCATATAGACTTCGAAACAATATTTAAGTGATTGCTATCATAAAAAAGAATCTTATGACTAAATTAGTGCATCAAATCTTTAGTTAATGTATGGATATTACTGAATACAACTGTATCAAATCATTCTCCCATTTTATAATTTCTTGGATTTTGTATTCTACAAAACAAATTGCCTCCCTAAACAATTAGAGTTTTCAAGTGCTTTATGTGGTTCAGGCCATCCCCAAACCCATGCAGAGAATAAAAAAAATTAGCAAGATAAAATGTGGAAAAGTGAACCACAACATGGCTAAACCAAAGCAAGTAAAACCAGTTAATAAAGATATTCAACCTTCTAACTGTACACCTAAACTGAGACTTGAAGCAACAAAGGAGCTTTACATAACCACGACATCGTTTTTAATTTTTGTCTACAACAGTCCCAAAAATAAAAAAACGATGTCGTTTTTATTATCAATTCGTATGGTGCCAAAATATTTGGCTCCTTTTTGCGACAAAAAAATTTCCTTACCAAATTACAAATTTCGTCTAAAAAAATTAACTTCTTTATTCTGTTTATTATAACAATGTGACCTAAGCAGCTGGGGTATCATTTTTTGTTTATGATTAGATTTTTTTTCTGTGTGTTTTTCCTTTCTACATTGGAAACATAACCTCAGTATTTGTTAACTACATTATTATTAAACAAATCCATTCATGTGTGCATGTCGTGCATTTGATGAATGTACTGTAACCTTTAAGATTTTTGTTTGTTTGTTTTTTTCCTAATCGAAGATATTGTAAGTTTATTTTTCTTGTCTTTCTTCACAAGGAATTCTGATTGAAGCCTGATGGTTACACTGACTGATCCTCCAAAGCGCCCAATAACTCCATTCATTTTCTTTTTGGTATTTCGTTAATATCTATTTGTATGTAGTTATATATTTTCCATTATATGCATCCTTATATTCATTTTCATATGTTTATAGCCAAGAACAATCAATGAAAATGAAAAAAACCCAAATGAAAGTAGACATGAAGGTAAGTGCAACGTATTCTTGTTGTTTGTAGTATTCCTCTTGTACTTGTAAGCTTGTACGTAATTGCTTATAAGATTTTATGCATGCAATGTAGGATATTGGACACAGATGGAATCAACTTCCCGAAGAAGACAAAAATAAGTACATACAAATGGGAACGTTGCAATCTGAACGATATGACCAATTAAAAACTGTGGTCCAAGAGAAGCCTCCAAAAGTAAAAATTCAAACACGGATTGAGCTTACATCGATTTGTAAGATTATTAGAAGGCTGGACAAAGCACAACAAGAAGCAGCGACTGAAATGGGGTTTCATGGCATCCTAAGCCTTAGGTGCACGCACATAGATCATGACTTGTGCCATTGGTTAGTTCAGAACTTTGATCCTTCAACTCATTCATTGAATGTCCACGGTCTTCAAATGCTTCTCACCGTAGAAGATGTTCATAAGTTGATGGGATAACCTTCCAATGGTCTACCTGTGAAGTTAACAGAGTTCGCAGATGAAATTACAAACCTATGTGCTGAACTTGCGATAAAGAATAAAATTGTTCCCTTCACATCTCTAAAATCCTATCTGATTGAAACAAAAGATGCTGGAATTGAATTTAAAAGGAAAATTTTCTTATACATCATAGGAGCCCTCTTGTGCCCCACCACAAAGACAGGCGTACACCAATCATTCATTCAAACAGTTAAGAATGTTGAGTCCATCAATCAATTCAATTGGGCAAAGCACACACTTGATTTTCTTGTCGACCGCATTGATATGTGTGCAGTTGTTTGCTTCTTTTAATGGTACCTCCCCTTGATGTGTAATTATTTCATCGATTAATCTTTATTGCATATTGTCTAACACACAATAAGATGACCTTTTTTTCCATGTAGTTATTTTACTTGGAACGATTTGCTCGCAAAAGGGAGTTGGTAGGTGCTTCCAACCCCATCCCTTGCTTGTCCTAGTGGGGTAATTCAGAAATTAAGCAGAGTTTGAATCGAATTAAAGTTTTGGGAGAATATTTAAATGTTGAGGTAAATATTTACAACACAAGACTTTTTATAATTGTAACTCAATTCACATTGCACCTGTGACATTAACAAGTTATTGTATATGTATGAATAGGTGGTTTTGCCTAACATTGTTGAAAAGTCGCATGCACCAACTTTGAGCGAGGGAAGAATTGACAACGACGATGACTCCCGATTGGCCAAAGTTGAGAAGCAAGTCATTGAAATTCATGCCCTTTTGGTACAAGGCCATAAGGACACAAGGCAAGATGAGGATAAAAAAACGACTGACCAAAGTGAAGAATCAAGTTGGAAAAATTCTTGAGTTATTAGAACAACGCATGCCATTGGATGGAGAACATGCTAAAACACCACCAAGCAAACTACTTGCGGAACAGTGACTGGTCAAAGTGGAGAACCAAGTTAGTTAAATTCTTGAGTTGTTAGAACAACGCATGCCATTTGATGGAGGACAAGTTAAAACACCACCAAGCAAACAACCTGCGGAGCAGTGAATTGACATTGAAATGGTTGATCTTAATGTTACTGGTATCGAAAAGGTTCCAGCCAATTCCACGAAGTTTGTAGATGAGGATGGGATAAGGAATATGAATGAGAAAAAACCAATGGAAACTTTGCGTTTGAGAAAAATAAATTCAATCCTCACACCACCCAATGCAAAGGCAGTTGCAAAGAAACAAGCTAAATTGGATGGTGGGAAAGCATTAAATAATGAACGACTTTCTATTCCACAAAAGGGATGATCACACGCGAAAAAGAGCGATACAAACGCAGTTGAAGTTAATGTTGTAACAATGTCATCATCATGTAGTGTTGTTCATGGTCCTCGGACTCAAGGGACCAAGAATTGCAAAGCTAGTCAATGGCTACGTAGACCTTTCATGAAATTCGATGTAATGAAGAAAAGACCGCAATTGAAGCCATCATCAAACAACGACGATGTCCACAATAATAGTCATGACAATCTCGATCAAGTAAACTAAATGATTGTGTCTCATAAACATATTTGATTTGTGTAACAAATAGTGTTTGTTTCTTACTTTTCTTTTACTTGTATCAGCTATTTGATAATTTACTTGATCAACTTGGGGGTAATGTTGGTCCTGAAACCCCAAAGGTTTGGAACTAACTATTATAGTATCTTTTGTATATGTGGTTATTTAGTGCCAACTCCATCTTCATGAACATACGCTAACCAAGCTTGATTTGTTTTATGCGCTATTCTTCTCAATACCTTTACAAGTCATCCGTGCCTTTGCCAAACCCATTAAATGACTATGACAGTCTCATCCTACATTATGCATTTGATGAAGCTCTTCCAGAAGGGTACAATTGGACTACCTTTAACTTGTTGTGTATAAAGTACTATACCTTCTAACTCACATAGTTATCCATGTGAAAGGGAATATCTTGTGAGAATGAAACTCCACTACGTGGAAGCACAATTTGCAACTCACAAGGAATTGTGGTCGTTGAAACCATATCAATGGATATCTTCATGTGTAAGACTTTTCTCCTTCTTCTATTTTATTTGCTACCATTCCATCATCCTAGTTACTTTACTTTGCCTACTCATAAATTTCATATATTTTGCACTGCAGGTTATAAATCTCATTGTTGTGAAGTTGACAAATAAACAAAGGAAAAAGTTTCCAAATAAGGATCACATGGTTTGGTACTTTCCGACCCATGTATTGGTAAGTATTAGCCATACCTAAAGACTCTGGTCTTATAGGTACAAGTTATTTATATGTTCGAATTGAATATGCAGCAAAAGATTTTATGTCAACCTTTTGATGATACAATGAAAGACATCATAGAAGATTATTTTGGAATTTATAGATACACTGGCCCCCTTCATGCTTGTAAGGAGGTAACATGATAAAATACGACTATTACCCAATTTCCAAATTTACCATGCACAATAACATTTGGTCCATGTTATTTATTTTATTTTTTTTTGCATGTACATTTGACGTTATATTTTTAGATTTACATGCCCTTCAACCATGGGCAAAACCACTGGTTATGCTTGAACGTAAACATGGAAAAACATGTTGCGTATCTATTCGACTCCAGCAGATGTATTGACACCGATGAGAATCGAGAAAATCAAGCTAGATTATTGGTAATAGAATAACCATTATGATACCAAGTGTACCCTCTTTTTTGTTTCTTGATCTATGTACCTTACTACCTACCACCAATAGCTACAATCATTGCATAAGCTACTTCAATATGCGCATGGAGAAGATCATGTTCAAAACATTTGTTCGTTTGCATTTCAATGGTTGGAAGACATGCCACGCCAAGACAACAGGTAATACACTACATTGTCGTTCTTAATTTTTAAATAAGCATTAATGTTGTAATCTCTAAGTTCGTTGACTCTATTGTTACAACTACACTGATTCCTATAGCTACGATTGTGGTCTTTTCGTCATCAAATATATGCAAGGGAAACCTTTTCCTTCGGGTGTAATCAAGGTACATATGTTTATACCCAACTATCCATTTATCAGTATCTTATGTTTTATGGTGACTAATTTTATAATGTGTGATGTTTTTACGTACTCACTATTTTTAGCATGTAGTTTGACTATTTGCATAGGGCTTGCTTGTTACTTGATCTTGTGATATACAAGCATAATTCAGCTGATATTGTTAGTGATATCGCACAATATAAAGCTGGTGATGTTCTGTTCTTTTTTATTTTTCATGATTTCATACAATCAATGACGCTATTGCATTTCTTAAATTAGTGAACTTTGAGTTTATAATGCAACCATTGTTACAAAATTATATTCTAAAGCGTGCTATCTTGTGCAGCACTCAGAGCTAGGGGTGAATGGAAAAGGAAGTAGAGGCTATACGACTTTTGTGATCCTAAAAGAAGAGAAGATAGTGGATAAGGTTGTGGAAGCGAACAAAGACAAGTTGCTACCATTGCCAAGCACGTCAATGCCGCCTAATTAATACTATTATGTTTCAATTTTTGCTTTTGAAGGTGTTTGTGGACCTTTGTCATATGATACATATTGATTTGGCTTTGCTTCATAATGGAAACATACAACTATTCAGGTCTCGGTCTATCAACCTACTTTATTATTTGGATGATATTTTGCAATTATTAATTATGTGGTTGAGTTTTTATTGGATGCAAAAAATGGTTATTGATTGATTAAGGTTTTTCTTATCCCAAAAATATTCTATATAAAGTATAGTAATCCATAATATATACATACAAAGTTTAGAAAAGCATTCTTAGGGTAAAGCTTTTTGCTTTCCTTTTTGTTAGACATTATTGTTTTTGATGATTGTTTATATTTTTGTTTTAATTCTGTTTCTATTCTAATCATGCCATTTGGAGTTTAAAATGTGGCTTAAAGAAGTACTAAAACAGTGCACCAAAGCAGCAAAATTAAAAGAGAGCAGCAGCATGAAAGCAGCAGATCAAAGCAGCAAGCCAGTTTAGTATTTAGGTGAATCTTTTCTTCACCTGGCTTTGGTAAAAACATTAGCCTATTTCAAAGATGATTTGAAGGTGTTTATAGCGATCCCGGGTTTACCCCTTGTGGTACTGTGATCCGGACATGTGTCCGTGGATGTTAGTAGTTGAGTATTGTCTTGTTTACATCCTTTCCTACTTTGTATTTGAGTTATAGGATGTATTGGGCAGGTTTGTTACAGGTTGGTTGTGTTTGGGAACCAAGTGTTGCTGCCCAGAATTTTGGGTCTTCGCTCGAGCGAGCTGTTCTTCGCTCGAGCGAGCTTCTATTTTTGGTTGGTCGCTCGAGCGAGGGTTTGGTCGCTCGAGCGAGAGATGGTTTTTGTGTCTGGTGGCTCGAGCCAGAGTGGCTTCGCTCGAGCGAGCGATTGCGTCTGGCTCAGACCTGAAAGTTGCATTTCTTGGCTCGAGCGATCTGGTTCGTTCTTCGCTCGAGCGAGCGGTTCTTCGCTCGAGCGAGCGTCGTGTTGCAAATCGGAAGATTTGAACTGTTGGCTCGAGCGAGCGTGTCTTCGCTCGAGCGAGTGCAGTTTCTTGTGTCTGGTCGCTCGAGCGACCAAGGCTTCGCTCGAGCGAGCCTGTTTATATCAGCTACCAGCAGCCGACTCAAACACCACTTTTTTAAAACTTTTCATCTAAAATTTGAGACCCTCTCTCTCTAAACTTACTCTCTCTCTAAGATTTGATCTACCTAGGGTGATTTCCTACCCTAAGTCCTTTGTTAAAAAGATAGAGGGTGACTTGGGCTTCGATTTAATCTGAAAATATTTGGTTTTGGAGCAAGTTGGGTGTTGGGTCTTCATCTCCATTTGAGCTCAAACTTTGAGGTAGGGATATCCTACTCCTCTTTATGGATTTTGTCTTTTAATTTTAGCATTTTGATGTGTTGGAAGTTGTTGTGTAATTTTGAGAAAACTTTGGGCCTTTGTGTAATTTTACAAAAGTTGGGGTTTTATTTATAATGAACCTAGAGGCATGTTTGGTGTAGAAACATGGGATTAATGTTGAAATAGTGATGGAAAATGGAACCTAAGGGTTGTAATGTTAATTATGGAAAATGTCCTAATTACATTGATTAATTAATTGGGATAATTAATTGTAAGAAATGAGGAATTGAAATGTTGATTTTATATCCATTTGTTGCATTTATTTTCTGTATAGAAATCACTACTTTGGGCTATCGGTGGAGGATAGTCTTGATTGTTGTAGACAATGCATGATGATTAGGCAAACTAAAACTCATCATTGAAGTGTGTCATTGAGTGTGACGGTTGAAGGAATGCATTAAATTTATGTATTGATTGATGTGTATAATAATTGTTTATATGCATTGTGTGTTGTGTTGGAGGAGATAGGGGATGTACTCCACGGTTTAGGGGAAGATAGGGGATGGACCTCTAAATCGGACGTTGTTTGGGAGAAGATAGGGGATGGACTCCAGAGATATAGCTCATATGCTTATCTAGTGATGTGTTGACACAGCTCTTATGCTTGTCTTTGGAAGTATTGATATAGCTAGTATGCTTGTCTTTTGTGAAATGGGTAATTGTTGGACATGAGTTACTATCCCACATGAGTTGTTGGCCAGGTTCTGAGCCATGGTTATAAATTGAGAATTTGTAAGGAAATGGGGAATGAAAATGTAAAGTGTTGGCCACCTATCAACTGCTAATCTTCTAGTCACTATTCATAACTGGTTTAGTGTATTTCTACTGGGCTGTGGCTCACCCTATATGGGAACATCATTTTCAGGTACAGGTAGCATGCCACCTCCAAGGACATAGCTTGGGAGGCTAGGGGCGGGCAGACTTCTTTCTGTTGTCTTTCTTTTGATGTATTACATGTAAATTCAAGCCAAGGGCTCAATGTGTAAATGAGTTAGTACTCTACTTTTTGTAACCAAGTGTTAACTTGGAAAGCTGTAAGCCCTTAGGGCATTTGCTTTTGTCGTGAACATGTAATACTTTTGTAATGAAACTCTGTTAATGGATGAATGTGGATCTTTTATATATCAATGCATGTCTATATTGTTGGGTTTTATGTTGTCATTTTGAGGGCGTTACAGTGTTTGTGCTGGTGAAACTTTTTTTCATTATTTGATTTATATATTTATTTCTTGTTTCTTGGGAGAAATTTCTCGTGTGCAGTGTTTCCAATTCTCACCATATGGCATACATAGCATTGTTGTCTATGCTAGTGTTAAGTATATATCATTGTTTGCTATGCTGGTGTTGAAATAATATGTCGTTACTAAGTGAAACATATTATTTTCCTGATAAATTAAGTGTTTCTCTAACCTTGAATGGCATACATATTGTTTTAATTATTCTTAACCTCAATTAAATACCTTATAATGCATGTGACATGTAAAACCCAAGTTGTGTGTAGGATTATTTTATTGGATAGATTAGTAATTAAATTAATTTATATGGGTCATTTATTAATATCAAAGAATTAGTTATGAGATGTCATTATATTTCCTATTACTTAGATGGGTAATTTTGTAACTTTGAGAAATTAGGTTAATAAGCCCACCTATAAGTCTTGGAAAACAAACAAAACAGAGGCTGTGAATTGCTCCATAGGCGGCTAGGGTTTGAGAAGGTAAAAGAAAAAAGAAACGAAAAAGAGAAAAGAGGTTCAAGGGAGGCTGCAATAGGGATTGGAGGCAGCACGTTGGTGATTTTGGGACACCCATTGGTTAAGGTAAAATCTGTCTTTACTGTTAATTATTAAGTTTATGTTGAGGAATTTAACAATCAACGCATTAAGGGGATTTGGAAGATCTATAGATGCCTACTTAGGTTTTGAGAATTGGGTGCAATGTGTAAGTGTAACTTTGCTTTGGGTGGGTAATAGAAATAATGGAGTTTTGTATCATGGGTAAGGGTGTGTTTGGCTTTAAAGTTAGGTTGAATGGTTTGATCTCTTGGATATTAAAGCAATACATTAATCTAATATAGTGGGGCTTTTGTGGGTGTATGTAACATGTAAAAAATATTAATTTATTTGAGGTTTTATTTATTAGGTTTGTGTGATTGAAGTGGTGGAGCTGGGTGTTTGGAGTTGGTGTTGGAATATTATTTCTAAGCTTTTGAGGTAAGTAACCCTCTATCACTGTTGGTTCATTTTTTATTCCTATCGAATCGTTTAAAATCATAAATATTTATTTATAGCCTTCATGTTCTCTTAAAATAAATATGGGTCAAGTATAAAACAGCATCGAAAATTATTATGAAAATTATTTGAATATTTTGTGGAACTACTATGAAAATTGTACTAAATGTTTATTCTGAAAATATCGAATGTTTTATTTAAAAGTTGTGTATTGTTTGAATTTTGAACATCACTCTAGTCTGACTATGATTTGGACCCTAGCCATTGGGGGTTATTTATTGGCACAGAAACTAGTTTCTTTTGGGGCTTTACCACCGGCCTATGTGTGGTTCTGGGCCTTGTCATGGGCTAAGTGACCGTAGTCACCAAGACTTGGGTTTTGTGAATTGCATCATTGAACCATTTGAATATCGAACCATCGATTTTGAACAACGAAATTTCATCGAATTACCTCATTGTCTTTTCAATTAAAATGTATTGCTACACTGTTTATTTTCAGCTACGAAACCATCTTACAAAATAATTGTTCATTTATTGAACTGTAGAAAAAATTATATTTATTGGTTATCGATTTATTTATTTATTTTTGTATACTTGATCCAGCTAGCAGTGATGGTTGGTTATTTACTGGGCTATCTAGCTTACCCTTATTTTTTTTCAGATTCTGAAGAGTAGAGCTGCGTGGGATTTTTTTTTACATGTGGAAGTGCCGAGAGTAGGACCATGATTTAAGTACTTGGATTATTGTTTTGTTAGTGCATTAAATTAGTGGACTTGGTGGACATTTTCATATAAGAACTATTTATTTTTATGGGTTTTGGCATTATGACAATTAAGGATTTAATTTGAGTATTTTACATTGTGGGTTATGTGATTGGATTCTTAGCCTTGCATGCTCACTTATATGAGTGTGTGGCGTTGTCACGGAGCTTGGGGCGTGACAATTTTATGGTATCAGAGCCAGGTTGTAATTTTAAAAGTTGGTATAGAATAGTGGTGAGATTGGGTAGATGTAGGATTGGGAACGCTTATAATTCAGTAAAATGTTAATTTTATTTACGTGTTATAGGGACTTGAGAATATAATAAGATGAGGTTTTATTATTGATGCATATAGGTTGCAATGGAACATGTGTAGACATTGGAAAATCTCGTGTGGTTAGTATAGATGGCAGGAGATTGCTTGTAGACTTGACTGTTTTAGATATGCGGGACTTTGACATAATTCTTGGAATGGATTGGTTGGCAACCAATTATGCTTCTGTTGATTGTTGAGGCAATAGGGTAGTATTTCAGATTCCTAATCAACCAGAATTTTGTTTTGTGGGTAGTGAAGTTAACACTCCTCTTCTGGTAATCTCAGCTTTGCAAGCTAGACGGTTGTTAAGGAATGGTTGCGAGGGCTATTTAGCTTCTGTGAGAGATACCCGTGAGACTGAATTGAAGTTAGAGGATATTCTAGTTGTGAAGGAATTTCCCAATGTCTTTCCTGAAGAGTTACCGGGGTTGCCACTAGATAGAGAGATTGAGTTTGCCATTGAATTGATACCTGGTACGGGTCCTATCTCCAAGGCTTCGTATCGGATGGCTCCAGTAGAGTTGAAAGAGTTGAAGGAACAGTTACAAGAGTTACTAGATAAGGGCTTTATTAGGCCTAGTGTTTCTCCTTGGGGTGCGCCTGTTTTATTTGTGAAAAAGAAGGATGGTAGTTTTCGCCTTTGCATTGATTATCGAGAGTTGAACACGGTGACAATTCGAAATAAATATCCTTTGCCTAGGATAGATGACTTATTTGATCAATTGCAAGGAGCACAAGTCTTTTATAAGATTGACCTTCGTTCTAGATATCATCAGTTGAAGGTTAAAGTGGAAGATATACCTAAGACAGCCTTCCGAACTAGGTATGGGCATTATGAATTTTTAGTGATGTCGTTTGGGTTGACCAATACGCCTGCAGCTTTTATGGATTTAATGAACAAAGTATTTAAACCCTCCTTAGATCAGTTTGTGGTAGTTTTTATTGATGACATTCTTGTGTACTCAAAGAGTAAAGAGCAACACGAAGAACATCTGAGAATAGTGTTGCAGTTATTAAGGGAGAAGAAATTATTTGCTAAATTAAAGAAGTGTGAATTTTGGCTGGAGAGTGTATCATTTTTGAGTCATGTGATATTTGAAGACGGGGTGTCTGTTGACCCCAAGAAAGTGAGGTGGTGGTAGAGTGGAATAGGCCTACTAGTGTCACTGAAATTCGTAGTTTCTTGGGTTTAGCAAGATATTATAGAAGGTTTGTTAAGGGATTTTCCCGAATTTCTATGCCTTTGACTTGATTAACACAAAAAGGGGTTAAATTTGAATGGCCTGATGATTGTGAGAAGAGTTTCTAGGATCTAAAGAGTCGATTAGTGTGTGCCCCAGTACTTATAGTTCCGTCCGAAGATGAAGGTTTTACCATCTATAGTGATGCATCGAAGATGGGCTTGGGTTGTGTCCTGATGCAGAACGATAAGGTAGTGGCATATGCGCCTAGGCAGTTGAAGCCATATGAGCAGATTATCCTACGCATGATTTGGAGTTGGCTACAGTGGTGTTTGCATTGAAAATCTAGAGGCACTAACTGTATGGGGTGAAATGTGAGATATTCACTGATTATAAAAGTCTGAAGTATATTTTCACTCAAAAAGAATTGAATATGAGGCAAAGGCGATGGTTGGAGCTATTAAAGGACTATGATTTGACTATCAATTATCATCCAGGAAAAGCCAATGCAGTGGCTGATGCCTTGAGTAGAAAGACCCCGAGTAATTTGGCTACCTTGATCACTGACCAAAAGAATATATTGGAGGACTTGCGAAGGTTGAATGTCGAGATTAGATGGCATAACCATGGAGTGCAGTTGGCAAACCTTAGAGTTCAACCCACATTGATTGATAGAATTAAAGATGCTCAGGGAAAAGATCCTCAGTTGCAAAAACTTAAGGCTGAAATGGAAATAAGGCTACAGATGGAATTTTGTATGCATAAAGATGGAACCTTGAGATTTGGAGAGAGGTTGTGTGTGCCTAATGATTTAGAGCTCAAGAGAGAAATCCTGAGAGAAGCTCACAGTTCAAGATATACTGCACATCCAGGGAGCACTAAAATGTATAAAGACTTGAAGAGGAACTTTTGGTGGAATAATATAAAGAGGGAAATTGCTTAGTATGTTGCTCAATGTTTGGTATGTCAACAAGTGAAAGTTGAACATCAGAGACCTGCAGGTAAGTTACAACCTCTTCCTATTCCCGAGTGGAAGTGGGAACATATTACCATGGATTTTGTGACAGGGTTGCCTAGGACCCAAGGTGGTAACAATGCTATTTGGGTTATTGTTGATCGATTGACCAAATCCGCTCACTTTCTAGCTTTTATGATAGGGTTCTCCTTAGAGAGGTTTGCAAAATTGTATATCAAGGAGATTGTGAAGTTGCATGGTATTCCGGTGACCATAGTGTCTGATAAAGATAGCAGATTTGTATCTATGTTTTGGAGGAGTTTGCATACAACTTTGGATACTAGTTTGAATTTTAGCACGACCTTTCATCCTCAAAATGATGGACAGTCAAAGAGAACTATTCAGACTCTTGAAGACATGTTGAGGGCCCGTATTAATGATCTTGGAGGTTCTTGGGATGAGCATTTGGCCTTAGTGGAATTCTCTTATAATAATAGTTATCATGGGAGCATTCAGATGGCACCATATGAGGCTTTATATGGACGAAAGTGTAGATCACCTATTTGTTGGGATGATGTGGGCAAAAGGAAGTTCTTAGGGCCTGAGATTGTGCAACAAACAGTGGACAAGATCAATCTTATTAGAGAGCGACTTCGCACTGCACAGAGTAGACAGAAAAGTTACGCAGATAACAGGAGACGCGATTTGGTGTTTGGGGTTGGAGACCATATGTTCCTTAAGGTGTCTCCTATGAAAAGAGTAATGAGGTTTGGTGTTCGTAGTAAATTGAGTCCTAGATTTATTGGACCATTTGAGGTTTTAGATCGAATTGGAGAGGTAGCTTACAAACTTGCCCTACCACCTTCACTAGTTGGAGTTTATAATGTCTTCCATGTTTCGATGTTGAGGAAGTATATACCGAATCCCAATCATGTGATTGATTATGCACCGTTGCAGTTTAAGGAGGATTTGACCTATGAAGAACACCCTGTAAGAATTCTTGATAAGAAGGAACAGGTTTTGAGGCGTCGAGTCATCCACTACGTTAAGGTTCAATGGAGCAATCACTCGGAGAGAGAAGCTACTTGGGAACTTGAGGATGAAATGAGACAAAAGTATCCACAACTTTTTGAGACTACAGGTATGTCAAATTTCGAGGACGAAATTTCTTTTAAGAGGGGAAGAATGTAAAACCCAAGTTGTGTGTAGGATTATTTTATTGGATAGATTAGTAATTAAATTAATTTATATGGGTCATTTATTAATATCAAAGAATTAGTTATGAGATGTCATTATATTTCCTATTACTTAGATGGGTAATTTTGTAACTTTGAGAAATTAGGTTAATAAGCCCACCTATAAGTCTTGGAAAACAAACAAAACAGAGGCTGTGAATTGCTCCATAGGCGGCTAGGGTTTGAGAAGGTAAAAGAAAAAAGAAAAGAAAAAGAGAAAAGAGGTTCAAGGGAGGCTGCAATAGGGATTGGAGGCAGCACGTTGGTGATTTTGGGACACCCATTGGTTAAGGTAAAATTTGTCTTTACTGTTAATTATTAAGTTTATGTTGAGGAATTTAACAATCAACGCATTAAGGGGATTTGGAAGATCTATAGATGCCTACTTAGGTTTTGAGAATTGGGTGCAATGTGTAAGTGTAACTTTGCTTTGGGTGGGTAATAGAAATAATGGAGTTTTGTATCATGGGTAAGGGTGTGTTTGGCTTTAAAGTTGGGTTGAATGGTTTGATCTCTTGGATATTAAAGCAATACATTAATCTAATATAGTGGGGCTTTTGTGGGTGTATGTAACATGTAAAAAATATTAATTTATTTGAGGTTTTATTTATTAGGTTTGTGTGATTGAAGTGGTGGAGCTGGGTGTTTGGAGTTGGTGTTGGAATATTATTTCTAAGCTTTTGAGGTAAGTAACCCTCTATCACTGTTGGTTCATTTTTTATTCCTATCGAATCGTTTAAAATCATAAATATTTATTTATAGCCTTCATGTTCTCTTAAAATAAATATGGGTCAAGTATAAAACAGCATCGAAAATTATTATGAAAATTATTTGAATATTTTGTGGAACTACTATGAAAATTGTACTAAATGTTTATTCTGAAAATATCGAATGTTTTATTTAAAAGTTGTGTATTGTTTGAATTTTGAACATCACTCTAGTCTGACTCTGATTTGGACCCTAGCCAATGGGGGTTATTTATTGGCACAGAAACTAGTTTCTTTTGGGGCTTTACCACCGGCCTATGTGTGGTTCTGGGCCTTGTCATGGGCTAAGTGACCGTAGTCACCAAGACTTGGGTTTTGTGAATTGCATCATTGAACCATTTGAATATCGAACCATCGATTTTGAACAACGAAATTTCATCGAATTACCTCATTGTCTTTTCAATTAAAATGTATTGCTACACTGTTTATTTTTAGCTACGAAACCATCTTACAAAATAATTGTTCATTTATTGAACTGTAGAAAAAATTATATTTATTGGTTATCGATTTATTTATTTATTTTTGTATACTTGATCCAGCTAGCAGTGATGGTTGGTTATTTACTGGGCTATCTAGCTTACCCTTATTTTTTTTCAGATTCTGAAGAGTAGAGCTGCGTGGGATTTTTTTTACATGTGGAAGTGCCGAGAGTAGGACCATGATTTAAGTACTTGGATTATTGTTTTGTTAGTGGATTAAATTAGTGGACTTGGTGGACATTTTCATATAAGAACTATTTATTTTTATGGATTTTGGCATTATGACAATTAAGGATTTAATTTGAGTATTTTACATTGTGGGTTATGTGATTGGATTCTTAGCCTTGCATGCTCACTTATATAAGTGTGCGGCGTTGTCACGGAGCTTGGGGCGTGACATGACATGACACGACACCATTCACCTCTAACTCTTCTCTAATAGGTTGGTTCATCCTACTTTCCCATTCAGGAATGCACAATCTATATTGCAAAAAGTAGCTCATACCGCTGTATCCATCTCTAACGAAATCATAGAAAATTCAATTTTGATATATTGGTCAATTAAAAGCAAATCAATTCAAAAATACAAAAGCAAGTGCCCTACTATCAATTAAAATCAAACAAATAAATAAAATAGCACACCCGCCAATGCCCTGCTATTAATTAAAAAAAAAAAAAAAAGACAGCACACCCGCAAGTATCCTACTATCAATTAAAATAAACAAACAAATAAAAAAGCACACCCGCCAGTGCCCTGCTACCAATTCAAAGCAAATAAATTCAAAAACACAGAAGCAAGTATGCTACTATCAATTAAAATGAAACAAATAAATAAAATAGCACACCCGCCAGTGCCCAACTATTAATTTATTTTTTTTTAAAAAAAGGCAGTACACCTGCAAGTATCCTACTATCAATTAAAATAAACAAATTAAAAACAAAAAAAGCACACCCGCCAGTGCCCTGCTATGAATTAAAAGCAAATAAATTAAAAAGCACACCTGCTAAGGCAACCACTAGGGAGGAAGGGATGAAGGAGGTATAGCTTTACTTCTACGTTAAGATGGAGAAATTGAGGACCTATGACAAACAAAAATAGAACATCCAAACAAAGTTAGTAAAGAAGACAATACTTCAGCAAATTAACCATTATGGGGAGAAAAGAAAGAATCTATGTACGAAAAATATTATTTTGCACATCTTTTCACATTAACAAACTGCATAAGCAATAACAGAGATGAAAGTCTACCACCTTTGTTCAAAGTATCAATAACCATTACATTAATGAACACTTAAACAAATGTACCACAACCAACCGTTTGACCACTTCAACAAAAAATTAAATAAAAATATGAACTATTGGACTATTTAATAGATCATAACTTAGTTAATTTCCTAGTAGTTTCCTATGTTAAAGGTGAAACTGAGTAGCTTCTAAATAGATGGACTATTGGATTATTTTTTTGAAAACTTCGTATCTGGCCTATTGAACTATTGGACTACTGGATTTGGATTATTGTTATTGGATTTTCTGATCGTGATAGAACCTTTATTTTGTGTTTGGATCATAGATATGAGTAGAGATTTGAAAAAGAAATGGGAAAGTGTGGGTGAAATGTCAATGAACTATAATTACATTTTACGCACATTTTCCCTTTCCCTTTCCAAATCCCTAGATAAATCCATGATCCAAACATAACATTAAGGAAATATGATGGTTTCAGCGTCATAGAAAGCAAAGCACATTCACATAATTTTCTTCTTCTTTGGTGCTAGTTTATTACTTTCCAAAAAAAATTAAAATAAAATAAAAATGTGGGAGTGCATTTTCCAAATGATTTGAGCCAACATCAGTCCATATGTCATAGTTACATGAAGTTATATATCATAAAGTGAGTAATTATAAATGACAGCAACTATGGCTTTGGTTATAATTCTTGCTTAACATAAATGATTTGTATGTAGAAAAGTTTCTAGAATTTGAATGTTTGGTATAGATTTAACTTGATGTGATGTGGACCACACCCTATATCAATCTGATCCAACCATTTCAAATTCTATACATTTTTCAAAGTTTTTTTTCTAGTTATGTAGAATTGTTGTTTACTTAAAAAGCATAACTTAGTTTCATTCCTAGTAATTTTCTATGTCAAAGAGGAAGATGAGTTGCTTTTAATTAGGTTGACTATGTGATTGTTGTTATTGGATTTTCCAATCTTCATAAAGCCTTTTTGAAAATCGAATGTTTTGATTTGAACATCATAGAAACCATAATCTTATAAAATTCCAAAATCTTATTACAAAGATCATTGACGGTGCTAATAATGATAGCTAATAAAATTGTTAAATTCCAATATTTTGCAAAATATATTTTGAAATTGCTTTTTGTTGTTATGTATTCAATTTTCTCTTCTCCGGTAATGTGATTTACATTTTATCACTATTCTATAAATTCTTCAACTCTTACTCTTTATTTGGGACAACAGAAAGCCATTGGATTTTTTAATATTATACATTGGGTGTGTTGCGCATGTTGGTATAATAAAGAATATTTTTTTTTTCTAAATTTATATAGAAAGTCATTGATTTTCCCATTCATTATGTATTACATTGAGTTGAATGTTAAGCAGACCCCTACTCAATCTGAAGGAATTCCAAACAAAAATAAAATTAATATTAAAATAATATGTGCACAGATAATGCACCAACAGCATCCAATCATGAGAAGAATTGTATATCAATCAAATAAAAATCCTCAAATGCAGAGGTAAAATATGCAACTATTAATCCAGAAGGGGAATATTACATTCAACCATAACCCAAAAGCACCAATATTAGAAGTATAACATAACAAGAAACGAAAAGTTATAAATATAAACAGATTTCAACAAATAACTAAGAAATTGCAATATCATATTAGTTACATGAATACAAAATTCAATTAACCACACATCAGATTTCACAAACCCAAGCCAAATTTGAAGTATATATCTATATACATGTAATCAAAACAACTACCAAATCAAACAAACATGAAAAATAAAAGCTATTCATATCATATTTTCCTAAATTTAGAAAGCAACCACTCCAAGTGAGGCAGTTTTGAAGAAAGGGAAACAAGAATCGGGAAAGAAATAGGGTTAACAAAAGGGGATTTTGGTCTAGGGTTTCATAGAATACGGTTGAAGAAAGGCGAGAGAAAAGAGTTGCAAAGAGAGACATAGTCAGAGATTCATACCTTCAGGCAAAATTTTTACATGTAGAAAATAGATATCGAACAATCAGTAAAAAAGATGCACTTCGCGGGATGGTCTTCTAGGGCGGACAAGATCGCCGGAGTTGTGTCTGAAAACGGGAGGGTTTTGGACCAAACCATATGAGGGTTTTGGCAAAACAACGTGAGCCTTTGTGGGGAGGGGGGAAGCACAATCAGTAAAAGGGAAATAA
Organism: Camellia granthamiana; assembly: GCA_036172215.1. Taxonomy (NCBI): domain Eukaryota; kingdom Viridiplantae; phylum Streptophyta; class Magnoliopsida; order Ericales; family Theaceae; genus Camellia; species Camellia granthamiana. The sequence goes on from JAXFYN010000215.1 coordinate 279,398, forward strand.
AAAAAAAAGTTACCAATTGAGAAGCTATTCAATTTTTTTAATGAAATTATGGTTCAAATTAATTTATAGATATCTAATGGTTTCAAAGTAAGGTGTACATGATATGTACATTTAATGAGGTGCACAATCCTTAATACTCTGATAATTAAACATAAAGTCATTCACAGAGAAGACTTTCAAATGTTTATTGGATTTAAATCATATAGGCACATTTGAAATAATTCGTTCCTGAACCTTGATCCAATCTAGATGACCATCATTACACAAATATTCGTTTCTCACTTTCCACAGTTCCCAGAAAATTGCTAAAGGTATCTTATATATAACAATTTGTCTTCTTGGATTTTTAATAAATCAATTAGTTCCATGGAATAAGTTGGCGCTACAAGAACAAATATTAACCATTCCAAATCGAATTGCATCAACTTCTCTGAATGCATCTTGATGAACTAACAATATCCAATTGTTTGTCTGTGAGCTTGTCAACTATAAAACCTTGATGGGTTTATACAGTAACATCAAAATATCCATTCGTTTCTCAGTTTCCACGATTCCCAGAAAATTGCTAAAGGTAATACATCCCAAACCACTTTAATTTTCTTTCTCATAGGAAAATCAAGCCACCACAAGAGTAATTGTTAGAAACATCAACAGATTTCAATAAACAAATAAAAAAATTACAGTCTCACATCAGTTACATGAGTACAAAATCCAATTACCCACACATCAGATTTCACACAGTCAAGCCACATTTCAAGTGTATATATATATCGAATCAAAACAACTACCAAAGCAAACAAACATAAAAAACCTGAACCTATTCAAATCATATTTTCCTAATTTTATAAACCAGCCCTATAGCGATCCCGGGTTTACCCCTTGTGGTGCTGTGATCCGGACATGTGTCCGTGGATGTTAGTAGTTGAGTATTGTCTTGTTTACATCCTTTCCTACTTTGTATTTGAGTTATAAGATGTATTGGGCAGGTTTGTTACAGGTTGGTTGTGTTTGGGAACCAAGTGTTGCTGCCCAGAATTTTGGGTCTTCGCTCGAGCGAGCTGTTCTTCGCTCGAGCGAGCTTGGTTTTTGTGTCTGGTGGCTCGAGCCAGAGTGGCTTCGCTCGAGCGAGCGATTGCGTCTGGGTCAGACCTGAAAGTTGCATTTCTTGGCTCGAGCGAGCTTTTCTTCGCTCGAGCGATCTGGTTCGTTCTTCGCTCGAGCGAGCAGTTCTTCGCTCGAGCGAGCATCGTATTGCAAATCGGAAGATTTAAACTGTTGGCTCGAGCGAGCGTGTCTTCGCTCGAGCGAGGGCAGTTTCTTGTGTCTGGTCGCTCGAGCGACCAAGGCTTCGCTCGAGCGAGCCTGTTTATATCAGCTAGCAGCAGCCGACTCAAACATCACTTTTTCATAACCTTTCATCTAAAATTTGAGACACTCTCTCTCTAAACTTACTCTCTCTCTAAGGTTTGATCTACCTAGGGTGATTTCCTACCCTAAGTCCTTTGTTAAAAAGATAGAGGGTGATTTGGGCTTCGATTTAATCTGAAAATATTTGGTTTTGGAGCAAGTTGGGTGTTGGGTCTTCATCTCCTTTGAGCTCAACTTTGAGGTAGGGATATCCTACTCCTCTTTATGGATTTTGTCTTTTAATTTTAGCATTTCGATGTGTTGGAAGTTGTTGTGTAATTTTGAGAAAACTTTGGGCCTTTGTGTAATTTTACAAAAGTTGGGGTTTTATTTATAATGAACCTAGAGGTATGTTTGGTGTAGAAACATGGGATTAATGTTGAAATAGTGATGGAAAAATGGAACCTAAGGGTTGTAATGTTAATTATGGAAAATGTCCTAATTACATTGATTAATTAATTGGGGTAATTAATGGTAAGAAATGAGGAATTGAAATGTTGATTTTATATCCATTTGTCGCATTTATTTTCTGTATAGAAATAACTGCTTTGGGCTATCGGTGGAGGATAGTCTTGATTGTTGTAGACAATGCATGATGATTAGGCAAACTAAAACTAATCATTGAACTGTGTCATTGAGTGTGACGGTTGAATGAATACATTAAATTTATGTATTGGTTGATGTGTATAATAATTATTTATATGCATTGTGTGTTGTGTTGGAGAAGATAGGGGATGTACTCCACGGTTTAGGGGAAGATAGGGGATGGACCTCTAAACCGGATGTTGTTCGGGAGAAGATAGGGGATGGACTCCAGAGATATAGCTCATATGCTTATCTAGTGATGTGTTGACACAACTCTTATGCTTGTCTTTGGAAGTATTGATATAGCTAGTACGCTTGTCTTTTGTGAAATGGGTAATTGTTGGACATGAGTTACTGTCCCACATGAGTTGTTGGCCAGGTTCTGAGCCATGGTTATAAATTGAGAATTTGTAAGGAAATGGGGAATGAAAATGTTAAGTGTTGGCCACCTATCAATTGCTAATCTTTTAGTCATTATTCATAACTGGCTTAGTGTATTTCTACTTGGGAATATCATTTTCAGGTACAGGTAGCATGCCACCTCCAAGGACATAGCTTGGGAGGCTAGGGGCGGGAAGACTTTCTGTTGTCTTTTTTTGGTGTATTACATGTAAATTCAAGGCAAGGGCTAAATGTGTAAACGAGTTAGTACTCTGCTTTTTGTAACCAAGTGTTAACTTGGAAAGCTGTAAGCCCTTAGGGCATTTGCTTTTGTTGTTAACATGTAATACTTTTGTAATGAAACTCTGTTAATGGAAGAATGTGGATCTTTTATATATATCAATGCATATCTATATTGTTGGGTTTTATGTTGTTATTTTGAGGGCGTTACAACTTGGTATCAGAGCGTACCGGGTTCGAATACTTTGGGTACGTGGGAAGTGATTAGAATCACAATGGGTTTGTCTCGCTTGAAAGAGACTTAGGTGTAAAGTCATTTGTCATGTGTTTAAATTGATAACATGCTTATTGATTATTTGGGTATGGGATTTAATTTCTAGGATGTTGATTGGATCCTTGGGTTTCTGGGAGTCTTGTTGGAAAAGCACTTGATCAATGCTGTTTCTAACCGGAACTCTAGTAACGCTTTGGGACTATCATTATCCGGGAATGAAGTTCGTGGGTGCTTATGTGATTATGTGCTTACGTGGAGTGAATTACTGTTGTCCAATGCATTAGGACGCGAGTGTTTAGCTTCGGCACATTTATTAATGTGCTAACGTTTTTGTTTTCCTTTATTAGGATGTCCGGCCGAGGACGAGGACGCGGTAGGCGTGGTAGGCCGGGTAGGCAGGAGGTGCCTGTGCCAGAGGAAATTCCGGCAGTGCAGGAGGGGGTTGGTCAGGCCAATGTGGCCGAGCCAGTGGGCCAGCAGGCTATGGGCGCTTTAGCCCGAGAGATAGCAGGGGCATTCAGGGAATCAGTAGGTATTCTCAGAGCTGAGAATCAGGCTCAGGTTGTTGTTGCAGATGCAGGACCCTCCTTTTTGAAGAGGGAGTTTTTCCGGTCTAATCCGGATGAATTTGTGGGTGACCCTAAAGAGCCGCTTAAAGCAGATGAATGGCTCGAACAGACAACGAAGACGTTTGAGATGCTTGGCATCGAAGACGAGGGGTTAAAGGTGACCTTGGCATCTTTCCAGCTGAAAGGGGATGCGGGTCAGTGGTGGAAGTTCACCAAGGGTCGCATAGGAGCTACATGGGAGGCTTTTGTGAATGCTTTCCAGGAGAGGTTCTTATCTTCGGCAGTCAGGGAGAAGCTGCGAGATCAGTTCTGCCAGCTTAAGCAGAACAGTTTGTCAGTGGCCGAGTTCGAGGCCTCATTTACTAGCTTGTCCAGGTTCGCACCTGAGTTGGTGGCGTCTGAGGAACCCCGTTGCATTGAATTTGAGAAGAAGTTGAGGCGTGGCCTCAAGCTGAGAGTTGTAGGGTCTATGATTCGGGATTATGGGCGTCTGGTGGATGCTGCAGCCCATACCGAGATCATGATGAAAGAGGAGGATGAGGAGAAACATGGAGGCTCCAAGAGGGGCCAAGAGGGCCAGGGTGATGGCAGGAAACAGAGGGGTTATAACCCTCAGCAGTCTCAGGGTGGAGTTTCTAGATCGACCTTTCCAGTGCCGAGTGCAGGCTCAGGGAGAGGCAATCAGGGAGAGTTCACTTGTTACAAGTGTGGCCAGTTGGGTTACAAGGCTTCGGTTTGCCCGCTGAAGGGCGGAGGTCAGAGAGCTGCATCTTCTTCAGCCAGACCGCAGAGTCAGAGTTTGGGCAGGGGGCAACCCTTGTCTTGTTATCAGTGTGGACAGCCTGGGCACCTGAAGAGGTTTTGCCCACAGTTGAGTGCCACTTCAGGAGCGTCTGGTTCTAGACAGACGCAGGGTTTTCAGCCAGCTCAGTCTGTGCAGGCCTCGAGGGCCAATCCGGGGGCTTCGTCGTCCCAGTCAGTGCAGCAGTCGTATGCTCCTAGAGGTGAGCAGGTTGATCAGGGGCCTACAGGGCGCGCGTATGCTGTTACCGCGCAGGACCTGGTACCGGCTCCATCAGTAGTGAGAGGTACCTCTCTGTTTTGCAACTCGGTTGCTAGAGTGTTGATTGATACGGGTGCATCTCATTCTTTTGTATCTGCTGCATTTGCATCTGTGTTGGAGTTAGAGTTAGCACTATTGGCATCTCCAATTTGTGTTGTGTCACCTATTGGGGGTGAGTTGATCTTGAAACACGGATGTAGAGGTTGTGATATTGAGGTCGCCGACCATCGGCTTCCGTTTCCATTTGTAGTTATGCCCATGAAGGGCTTTGATGTTATTTTGGGTATGGACTGGTTATCGTCATATCGGACAGTTATTGATTGCTACCGCCAGAGGGTCACTTGTTGCACCATGAGCGGGGAGTGTTTTCATTTCTTGGGAGACCGGGTTGGTAGTGTTGTGCCACCGGGGTATGATCCGCGAGGACGAAGAGAGCTTAGTGGTTTACTTGCTAGCTTTGAGAGTGGTGAGTGTGATGAGACCCAGACTGTGTTGCCAAGGGTAGTTTGTGAGTACTCGGATGTTTTTCCCGAGGATCTTGTTGATTTGCCACCTCACCGAGAGACAGAGTTCTCTATTGATTTAGTGCCTGGCACGGCGCCGATTTCTATGGCACCTTACCGTTTTGCTCCAGCAGAGTTAATTGAGTTGAAAGTTCAACTCCAAGAATTGCTAGATAAGGGCTTCATTCGCCCTAGTGTTTCGCCGTGGGGAGCACCGGCCCTCTTTGCTAAAAAGAAAGATGGTGCCTTGAGATTGTGTATCGATTATCGGAAGTTAAATCGGGCTACGGTTAAGAATAAGTACCCTATGCCCCGTATAGATGATTTGTTTGACTAGTTGAAGGGTTCCCGTTGTTTCTCTAAGATAGACTTGAGATCGGGTTACCACCAATTGAGGGTCAGGGAAGAGGACATTCCGAAGACGGCATTCCGTACGCGGTATGGCCATTATGAGTTTCTGGTAATGCCGTTTGGGCTTACCAACGCACCAGCAGTCTTTATGGACTTGATGAACCGGATCTTCCGGGAATTCTTGGATCGTTTTGTAGTCGTTTTTGTGGACGACATTCTTATCTATTCACCTTCAGAGGAGGAGCACGAGTCACACTTGAGAGTGGTGCTTGAATTACTTAGAGCCCATAGACTGTATGCCAAGTTTGGGAAGTGTGAGTTCTGGCTAGGAGAAGTCAAGTTCTTAGGCCATGTGGTCTCCGGGGAAGGGGTGTCTGTTGATACATCCAAGACTGAGGCAGTGCAAGATTGGGCACAGCCTAAGAGTGTGTTTGAGATCCGCAGTTTTCTGGGATTAGCTGGGTATTACCGTCGGTTTGTGAAAGATTTCTCCAGGTTAGCTTCTCCGTTGACTAGATTGACTCGGCAGGGTGTCAAATTTGTATGGAGTGAGACTTGTGAAAAGTCGTTTCAGGAGTTGAAAGTTAGATTGACCACCGCTCCAATTTTGATTATTCCGGAGAGGGGGTTGGGTTACGTAGTCTATTGTGATGCCTCAAGAGAGGGTTTGGGTTGTGTGTTGATGCAGGAGGGGAAAGTGGTAGCTTATGGCTCACGTCAGTTGAAAATTCACGAGAAGAATTACCCTACGCATGACCTAGAGTTAGCAGCTGTGATTTTTGCCTTGAAAATCTGGAGGCATTACCTTTATGGTGAGAGATTCGAGGTGTTCTCGGATCACAAGAGTCTGAAATATCTGTTTTCACAGAAAGACTTGAATTTGAGGCAGATGAGGTGGATGGAGTTTATTGAGGATTATGACTTCGAGTTGCACTACCACCCAGGGAAGGCCAATGTTGTGGCCGATGCCCTTAGCAGAAAATCCATTAGTACTGTAGCTTGTGTAGCCATCCGGGAGTGGGAGATGTTGGGGACAATGGGCGAGTTTGATTTGCTTCTGGACGAATCCGTTGAGGCTGCGGCCTTGTTTTCAGTTGTTGCGCAGCCTACACTTGTGACTCGAGTGATAGAGGCACAGAGAAGTGACCTTGAGGTAGAATCCCTCCGAGAGAAAATCTCCAGTGGGAAGGTTGAGAAGGGTCTGGCAGTGTATCCCGACCAGAGTGTGAGATACCGAGACCGTTTGTTTGTGCCGGAGTCTTGCCGACAGGAAGTACTCCGAGAGTTTCATCATTCACGCCTTACGGTGCATCCGGGAGATACTAAGATGTATCAGGATTTAGGTCGCCAGTTTTGGTGGCGGGGTATGAAGAGGGATGTGGCAGTTTTCGTGTCTAAGTGCCTTACTTGTCAGCAAGTGAAGGCCGAACATCAGAGGCCAGCGGGTTTGTTGCAACCCTTGCCTATTGCCGAGTGGAAGTGGGAGCATGTCACTATGGACTTCGCTGTAGGTCTTCCGAGGACTCAGCGGGGTAGTGATGCTATTTGGGTGGTTGTAGACCGGTTAACTAAGTCGGCGCACTTCATTCCTATGCGCGTGAGAGATTCGGTGGATCATCTTGCCGACTTGTATATTCGGGACATAGTGAGGTTGCACGGGGTCCCAGTGACGATTGTCTCAGATAGAGACCCTCGTTTTACTGCCAGGTTGTGGCAGAGTTTGCAGAGTGCCTTGGGTACTAAGTTGACCTTTAGTACAGCGTATCATCCTCAGACTGATGAGCAGTCTGAGCGTACCATTCAGATCCTTGAGGATATGCTTCGGGGTTGTGTCCTTGATTTCAGTGGGACGTGGGAGAGGCACTTACCATTGGTGGAGTTTGCCTACAACAACAGTTTTCAGTCTAGCATCGGTATGGCACCGTTTGAGGCCTTGTATGGCCGACCGTGTAGGTCTCCAGTTTGTTGGGCCGAGGTGGGTGATGCACCTCTGTTGGGTCCGGAGTTGGTTAGGGAGACGACGGAGAAAGTTGAGCTTATCCGTAGGAGGCTTGTTACAGCCCAGAGTCGTCAGAAATCTTATGCTGACCGTAGGAGGAGGCCGTTGGCATTTGAGATGGGCGACCATGTCTTTCTGAAGATATCACCCAGGCGAGGTTTGATGAGGTTTGGGAAGAGTGGGAAGCTATCCCCTCGGTTTATTGGTCCTTTTGAGATCCTTGAGAGGATTGGCGAGGTTGCTTATCGCTTAGCTTTGCCGCCACAGTTATCCGGAGTTCATGACGTGTTTCATGTGAGTATGCTTCGGAAGTATGAGCCGGATCCATCACATGTATTGGATTGGACCGACTTAGAGGTAGATGAGGATGCCTCGTATGAGGAGAGACCGGTTCGGGTCTTGGATAGGCGGGATCAAGTCCTGTGTGGCAAGACTATTCCTTTAGTGAAGGTTTTGTGGAAACATCACGGAGTGGAGGAGGCCACTTGGGAACGTGAGTTGGAGGTCTGAGAGAAATATCCGGACCTATTTGTAGAAGTTTGAACTTATGTTATATATATGGATGTATTGTTGAACTTTAAGATCATTAAATATGTCTTAAGTTGTAAAACATTGTGAATGTTTTGGTTTGTGGAGGTATTGTAGAACTTACCTTGAATTGGAGGTTTGTATAACATTGCATGTGTTGAATGTATAGTAGAAATGGAAATGTATCATGATTATTACTTATGATATGAATTATGAACCATGTATGTTGGAAATGGTTGAAATGGAAAGAAAATGCATGTTGAAATATATGTATTGTGAAATGTCTCTTGATAAGGGATGGGATGACCGGTAATGGGCCAAATTGTTTGATGTTGTGTTATAACATTGTTTAAAATGGAGAAAAACTTGTTTTCAAAAAACTTGTTCTTAATTTCGGGGACGAAATTCTTTAAGAGGGGAGGTTATAGCGATCCCGGGTTTACCCCTTGTGGTGCTGTGATCCGGACATGTGTCCGTGGATGTTAGTAGTTGAGTATTGTCTTGTTTACATCCTTTCCTACTTTGTATTTGAGTTATAAGATGTATTGGGCAGGTTTGTTACAGGTTGGTTGTGTTTGGGAACCAAGTGTTGCTACCCAGAATTTTGGGTCTTCGCTCGAGCGAGCTGTTCTTCGCTCGAGCGAGCTTGGTTTTTGTGTCTGGTGGCTCGAGCCAGAGTGGCTTCGCTCGAGCGAGTGATTGCGTCTGGCTCAGACCTGAAAGTTGCATTTCTTGGCTCGAGCGAGCTTTTCTTCGCTCGAGCGATCTGGTTCGTTCTTCGCTCGAGTGAGCGGTTCTTCGCTCGAGCAAGCGTCGTATTGCAAATCGGAAGATTTGAACTGTTGGCTCGAGCGAGCGTGTCTTCGCTCGAGCGAGGGCAGTTTCTTGTGTCTGGTCGCTCGAGCGACCAAGGCTTCGCTCGAGCGAGCCTGTTTATATCAAGTAGCAGCAGCCGACTCAAACATCACTTTTTCATAACCTTTCATCTAAAATTTGAGACACTCTCTCTCTAAACTTACTCTCTCTCTAAGGTTTGATCTACCTAGGGTGATTTCCTACCCTAAGTCCTTTGTTAAAAAGATAGAGGGTGACTTGGGCTTCGATTTAATCTGAAAATATTTGGTTTTGGAGCAAGTTGGGTGTTGGGTCTTCATCTCCTTTGAGCTCAACTTTGAGGTAGGGATATCCTACTCCTCTTTATGGATTTTGTCTTTTAATTTTAGCATTTCGATGTGTTGGAAGTTGTTGTGTAATTTTGAGAAAACTTTGGGCCTTTGTGTAATTTTACAAAAGTTGGGGTTTTATTTATAATGAACCTAGAGGTATGTTTGGTGTAGAAACATGGGATTAATGTTGAAATAGTGATGGAAAAATGGAACCTAAGGGTTGTAATGTTAATTATGGAAAATGTCCTAATTACATTGATTAATTAATTGGGGTAATTAATGGTAAGAAATGAGGAATTGAAATGTTGATTTTATATCCATTTGTCGCATTTATTTTCTGTATAGAAATAACTGCTTTGGGCTATCGGTGGAGGATAGTCTTGATTGTTGTAGACAATGCATGATGATTAGGCAAACTAAAACTAATCATTGAACTGTGTCATTGAGTGTGACGGTTGAATGAATACATTAAATTTATATATTGGTTGATGTGTATAATAATTATTTATATGCATTGTGTGTTGTGTTGGAGAAGATAGGGGATGTACTCCACGGTTTAGGGGAAGATAGGGGATGGACCTCTAAACCGGATGTTGTTCGGGAGAAGATAGGGGATGGACTCCAGAGATATAGCTCATATGCTTATCTAGTGATGTGTTGACACAGCTCTTATGCTTGTCTTTGGAAGTATTGATATAGCTAGTATGCTTGTCTTTTGTGAAATGGGTAATTGTTGGACATGAGTTACTGTCCCACATGAGTTGTTGGCCAGGTTCTGAGCCATGGTTATAAATTGAGAATTTGTAAGGAAATGGGGAATGAAAATGTTAAGTGTTGGCCACCTATCAATTGCTAATCTTTTAGTCATTATTCATAACTGGCTTAGTGTATTTCTACTGGGCTGTGGCTCACCCTATATGGGAATATCATTTTCAGGTACAGGTAGCATGCCACCTCCAAGGACATAGCTTGGGAGGCTAGGGGCGGGAAGACTTTTTGTTGTCTTTTTTTTGGTGTATTACATGTAAATTCAAGCCAAGGGCTAAATGTGTAAACGAGTTAGTACTCTACTTTTTGTAACCAAGTGTTAACTTGGAAAGCTGTAAGCCCTTAGGGCATTTGCTTTTGTTGTTAACATGTAATACTTTTGTAATGAAACTCGGTTAACGGAAGAATGTGGATCTTTTATATATATCAATGCATATCTATATTGTTGGGTTTTATGTTGTTATTTTGAGGGCGTTACAAACCCAGTGAGTTCACAAAGGTGAAAGGGGTAGTTTCGAAGAAGGGGATTTCAGTCTAGGGTTTCATAGAATGGAGATGGAGAAAGAGAGAGAAACAAGTTGCAGAGCGAGAGCGAGAGAGAGAGAGAGAGAGAGAGACATTGAGGCATGTAGCTTACTAAAACGAGAAGGAAAAGAAAAGGGCAGAGGAATAAACTCACTCTTCGGTGGAGGAGTGTAGACGTCCCCGAACGCCCCGGGAGGATGAGTCCCGTTCTGTTCATTTTAGGCTCACTACAGTTCGGACTCAAATTGTCACGGTTCTCAATCTGAACCAAAGAGTCCAAACCCGGCAAATCATTTTGAGAAAATAGATTTTTGAAAGAAGTGCCAAACATGGACTGCTTTGCCAGATACAGAGTTGCCACCTAAATATTTTATTTTGGGAAATTTAGGAAACCCTGACTCGTGCCTAAGGCCACGTGTCCGTCATCACCAAAGTTGCCTCGGCTCGGGAACTTGGGTACGATTGGGGAAGGTCACTTCGTGAGCACCCCCGCTCGCCCGATCAAAGATCGGCCTCTACTAACCATGATATCTAGTTTTGAAAACATTATGCGTTCTTATTCCGGTTATTAGCCTAGATTTACTATGTGATGCGCACAGCATACAAGTATAGACTGGGTCGCCTGAATTGGAACAAAACATTTCCTATTTATTTTTGAAAGTGGTCTGCTACTCGCAAGTAGGCTTAAAATGCAGATTTTGCCACCCTCGGGTGGGCTTAGAAAACATGGTGTTGCCACTATCTAGTGGGCTTAAAACTCACAGTCAATGTATTACTCCAATCCAAATAACCCAACCTTCACCCACAGACATTCAGGCAGTTATATCACATAAGCACATAGCCTCATGGTAAGCATGCTATCATGGCAGTCACTCACAAGGATGCTAAAGCATAAAACTTACCGAGTACTCCAAGCCAAAACAGAAGTTATGTTAGAAATCCATGCATGATCCTAGCTATACAGAAATGCCTAATGCAACACATGCAAAATGCAACTAAGATAGGCTCGGCTATTCTAAACATGGCATATGAAATGCTGCAGCTAACATGTATTCAACTCGGAATTGAAATACAATGCAATGAGTATGATGCGCCGAGCCCGGTGCATGCAAAACAGATGAATGAATGCAAACATGCTATCATACTGTATGCTAATTGAAGTATGCCCTAATCTAACCATCATAAGCTGGTAAATAAAAGGAACAAAGACGTGGGGTTGGAAGACATA